>MU224256.1:4277513-4315566 GCA_018584345.1 Thuja plicata | reverse complement strand
GTTGACTTTTGTGTCCCACATAAGACAAAAAGTGTTTTTTCCCTTTTTATAAAATAAGAATAATGTTTTATTTGTGCAACATAGGATAAGAAGAAAAGTGGGGATTTTTTATTTAAATAAAATAGGAGAAAATTCCTTTTAATTAAATAAAGGCTTAGGATAAAATGATTTTATTATTTAATTAAAAGAGATTTTTAATTAAAAGAGAGCATGTTCTCTTAATTAAATAAGATTTTTATTTTTATTTTTTCTCTTTTAAATTAAATAAGGCTCAAACCTTAGAAAATATTGAATTGATTATGATTTGATCAAGGAAATTGATATAATTGATATTGTTGATATTTGAAAATATTGATTCAGGGATTTGATAAATTGAGAAATGGGGCCCAAAGTCTAGGCGACCATTTTAGGGTGCATATAGATGTATCTTGATATACAGATGTTGATAGACATTTGTGATGGATATTTATTTGATGATGCTCTTTGATTCCCATGATGTTGTTATGATGTTGATGTGAGATTTCTTTATATGCAGATCTATATGATGTCTATGATGTATTTACTTTGATTATGCTATGGATGCAATTTATCTTATATATGACATAGATAAATGGATGCAAATGATTTATGCAACTACTTCTATATGCTATTGATTTTATGATGAATGCAATGGTTTATATAATGCAGTGGTAAAAATGAATGCAACTTCTTTTTGGATTTTGATTTTCAATGTATACAACCTATATGAAATGCACTCTAAATATGGATGAAAAAAATGATGAATGATTAATGCTTCTTTTCTTTTATGATTTTCTGATATAATAGATAATGATTAATGATTAATTCTATGAATGAATGCAAAAGAGAATCTTACATCATTGATTTGAAACAAGATAATTGAAATTGAACCCCCAAAATTGATTAACCCCCTTGAACTTGGAAAATCCTTTAAATATGCAAGTAATCTATCATGAGGGGTGTATGGAGCCTAAGGTCTCTGGTCCTTCTTAGGACCCTGTGACTAGCACTGTTTGGGCTTAGAGCCCTGCTGAACCTGTGGTGGCCTCTGTCGCTGGTTCTACTAAGACTGTTGTGGCTGCTACTGCTACTTTGGGGCCCTGAATGTCCCTGTAGAGTTCCTTTGATTCCCCTTCCACAGGGTTTTCTAATATCCAGAGGCCTGAGATGAGGTATTATGGTTCTGTGACCTATCCCTATAATCCTATGGGCCCCTGATTATTTCTTTGGCTACTAAGGCCCTGTTCACCATGAACCTTAAGTTCTCTGAAGGTACCATGCGTACCCAATCTGAAATCATAGGATTTAATCCCTTCATGAACCTATTCACCTGCAGCTTCTCGTCTCCCATGTATTCAACATAGGGTAGGAGGTCGAGAAACTTGCCCTCATACTGGGCTACTGTAAGACCCCGTTACGGGAGGTCATGGAACTCATCAATACGGTGTTGTCTAAACTATTCCAAAATATAACGCTCTCTAAAGAGCTCGAGGAAAGCTCCCCAAGTGAGGGTATTAATGTCTATGATTCCCTTGGTCTCCTCATGCCTCCACCAAAGTGGATGCCCCATCTCTAAGAAAAATACTTGTGAACCATGCCTTAAGGTTGCTGTCATAATTTTGCAACCCAAAGCACCTTTCCAGGCTTAAAATCCAAGCCTCAGCTCCTACCCCATCTGCTTCTCCTGTGAAGGGAGGCGGCTTAATCCTCATCAACTCTATGATCTGATTTCTGATATCAGGGGGTTCTCTATCGAGTCTCTGTGCACCTCCCCTAGGAATACCCCCTGGCACTGCAATCGACTCCTCTTCCTGTTTAGCCTAATTCCCTCCTGCTCTAGGAGGTGGGCTCCTACTTCTCTCTCTTTCTTGGTTGACTAGTGGCATGCGGTCTAAGATAAGCCTGACCAAATTTTGAAAGGCCAACAATAATTCTGCATTAGGATCAGGAGGGCATTCAAGAGGTGGAATCTGATCCCTCCTACGATCCTCTACCTTAGGTTGTACCTCTATGCGTGTCATGGGGACACGTCTTTGTCCACGCCCTTGCTGACGGGCTTGACGAGTGACTGGTGTCATCCTACACATGCAAGACAAATTTAGTGACAACGTAGTGGGTTAGGATCCCAATGTTGCTAAACCTGGCTCTGATACCAAAATTTCATGTCAAAAGTTGGGCAAAAACACACAAACAAAAAATTTTAAAACGCACTAAAAGGAGAGGTTATGCTATTCCAAAGGTAGCACAAGTGCACGCAAAATGGTACAAAGGAGAAATAGTAATAGGATAGGTCATATAGGGTTGGCTATCTCTAAGAACTATCCTACAAAGAATCCTAAACTAGATACCTCGATCGACACGTAAATCAAGATAGTTGACTAAAAGTCAACTAGAGTTGACAAAAAGTCAACTATACTCCATAATACATGAAAGAGAGATACTAAGGCTTACTAAGTCCTATGGAGGGCTTAGGCATGCAAAACAAGATGGTTGACCATAAAGTTAACTTATGTTGACCAAAAAGTCAATTGTCTCAGAAAGATGTGAAACTAAACCCGTTGGGTTCTAAGACTGTGGGGAGCACCTAATTCAAAAATCAGAACGATCGGTCAAGGTTTGACCATGTTTGACCAAAAGTCAACTGTGCATGAAAACTGGTCAAGGGGATATAATAATATCGTCTAAAGGGTAAAGATTAAAGAAAGAGAATAATATAAATGTTTACATTTAATACTCCCCCATGGATTTATAGTAAATAAAACTCCCGAAATCTACAAATTAAAAAGTCTATAAATAAAAGATAATTAAAACAACGAGAACTAAAATATATAAGAATAACTTTTAGAAAATGTCCATAAGAATATCTCCTAGAAAAATGTTGATTTAATTTTAATAAATTAAAGATATTCTATTTAGGTAAGAATCTATTTTAAATAAAAAAGAATTCCATTGAATAGAACATATGACAAAAATAATCCAACTTAGCCTAAGAGTTTAAAGTAAATATAAATTTATTTTTAAAAAAATGACATCTAAGATTTAAATCTAGGGTATAATATCTTAAAACAAATCTAATACTATAATATAACATTTAAAACTCTACATATTCTAAGTCTAAGAATCTTCCTAACAATATGTAAATCTAATAGTTCACAATTATATTTAAAACATTAATTAAATCACTCCCAAAATCTAAACCTTTCTAAAATTAAAATCTAATCTAATATGCATTTAGAAAATCTAATCTAGATAAAAAAATAGTCCAAACCCAACTAAATAAAAACAAAATCAAATCTTAAAAACCTATGCAAAAGTTTAACTTTAAGTTATAAATTCATCCTGGACAAATACCATAAAAATCTTTATGACTTTCACAGGGTATACAGCGGAAATTTGCATCACGCGGTGGATGAAGGAAGGCGCTGAAAAATCTACAGTCAGCTGCTGATTTTAAAGAAATGGCGGAGGGTTAAAACACCAAACGACAGGTTAAATATACCGGGCAGCGGTGAACTCTGTGAGTGGGAGGTCGGCAGAGCGGCGCCCCCAACCCCACTGTGGGTTACAAGAGGTGGGTGGCCGGCCGTGACTGGTGTCGTCCCCCTCGTTGTGTTACACAGTGAGGTGGGGCTGCGGCTTGCATGGCCCCCATCCCAAATGCGGGCTGGGGTAGGGCTTCAGCCCTCCCTGCCCAGACTTATTTTTTTATATTATTTTTTTTTTGAAATTTTAATTAATCTATGTTTTTTTTTTTTAAACGAAATGTTTACTATACATTTTAAAACATAATAAAAATTAGTCTAAAATAACAATAGATCCCTTTATTACTCTTTTTTTTTTTGCAGAATAAAAAAAAATGATTAATTTTACTGGTGAAAAATAAACTCTGTGTCAAAACAGAGGACATATCCCATTTATTCTTTTGAAATTTTATTTGTCCATTAGAATCTATATTTAATTATCAATGCTCTGATGGAAGAAAAATTTAGTTTAGAGCCTTTTTAATTTTTTGATAGAAATTAATAAATTACTGTAAGTGTAGAAATGGTTTCATGGGAACATAAATTAAACTAAGTTCAAATTAAATACTACTAGATTTAAAGGATAGATTTCTTTTAAGGATCAATGCCATAATCATAAACTAGGGTTATCACTTAATGCTTATTTTATTATTTCTTAAAGTTCTAAGAGGAAAAGAGAATAATCTAACTATTCAAGTAGGAAATTTAATTATATCCATTGAGCAAAATAACAACCTTAAATGGTTTAGGAACTTGATAGTTGAAAGGTTTGAACAAAATATATTAGCTCATGACTAGCCAAGATTTTCCCCAAAATCAAACACACAAAATATTGATAAAAAGTTTATAAAACATATAAGGTTACAACTTTCATATGGTCTTACTACCACTTTACAATATTGAAAGTACCAAAACATTAAAGGTTACAAATGATCATTTTTCTAGCCATACCCATCTTCCACATAAGGGTACAATGCAACTTCAAACTCCATCAGGAACCTATAGACGGTGAGGTTGACCATGGAGGTGACCTCCCAACCTAGGCCTTTACAAGGCCACCCCTAAGATTGGGGATCCAATATGGAATAGGATACGAATAGACATGCAAAACTCAACTAACAATCATGCATATACAAAGGGATCACATAACCAGAAAACTTTCCATACAAGGTTGAACAAAAGGATAGGTCTCCAAGAGACCTTCCTAAAATAGGGGTAGTGGTAGACCTCACTATAGGAGAAATCCAAGAATCAAAATGAACACACAAGCCTCACATGGACTTGAAGAGGAATATCTTCACAAGATGCAGTCCTGAAATAACCTCCGTATACCTCCCAGGTGCCCTCAGGCCCTTCTTGGCATCATGGGTATCATGCTACCCCATATTTTTCCTTCTACACATGGGAGACTCTACACTAATAGGAATCATTTCCACTTACCCCTTCAAGGTTACTCTGCCCTCCCAAGGGTGAGTGTGCCTTGAAGACCCATTCAAAATCCAATCACAAAATAAAGACATTAAAAAAAAACATTAAATTTCAATTTTGAAAGTAAAGCTTCAAAACACATAGGACTCCATTAATGGATTTTCAAGCTCAAGAACACACATGAATGGAAATAAATTACTTTAAAGAGATCCAACCTTAATCCAAAGCTAAGGTGAGAAGAGAAATGGTGTTGAGCTATCCTTTCTAAGCTCCTTCTCCAAAAGCTCCTTCAAACTAAATTTTGTCTCTAAGGGTAGAGAGTGGGTGATCACTCAACTCATCCTAAAATCTTCCCTAAATAGACAAACCACCAACAAGAACAAGACTTAACCCAAAGGTGAGGTGACTCTAATCAACCCTTAACTTTTCACTTGACTAAACTCTCTATGGGTGGAGTCAAATGCAACTTGGGTAGAAGAGAGAGTGAGGTTAACCAAAGTTACACTCCTCTTCAATTTCTCTCAAGTTTGAAAATGACACTTTAAGGGAGAAATAAATGATTTTGGAGGCTCATTAAAGATATAAAATAGCCCCTAACCCATAGGGTACCAAGTTAGGTAACTAAAACTGACCCCGGTTACCCCCTGGGAGCCCAAAAGACCCTCCAAAACTAACCCTAAAGTTAACCTACGGATTTCTAAGTCAAAAAGACTTTCTAGAAACATATAACCCTAGGGTAAGCTTGGGTAATACTCCTAGGTAATCTTAGTTAACCCTATAACTAACCTTGGTTCCCCTTACTAGCCATGTCAACATTAATTACAACAATTGCCAAATTTGGCACATTAAATTAAAACAAATGACATGACTCAATCACATGAACATTTACTAATCCAGTTACACACATGTAAACCACGTTTACAAAATAACCACATAAACAACGAGGTCCATGTATCTTTATATAGACAGGACCTTGGAAAGCACGTGCATTTACATAGGTTCTAATACTAGGTCCCTGGTTTAGATCCATGGTCAATTTTTTGTGCACACTCAATGCGCACATCAGTAGATCCAAAACAACATGATATGAAACATAACACAACATCATATTATACATGCATATAAATGACATCTGCATTAGAACTGAAATTACCTACCATTGGTTTCCTAAACCAAGTTCATCATATTACATTCATACATTTAAATCTATATAAGACATCAACATAAGCTGAAACTTAATCAGAACATAAAGTATCTCAAATGTACCCTAATTACATAATTAGGTACTAAATATATAACACAAGATTCCACTGATCCTCAAATGTATAAAAAGTCTCTAATAGTCAAAGTATGTCAAAGTATAAACTACTGAAAGCATGAGAAAAAAATAGTAAAACTATGACAGTCTAATGTAGGCCTCACATCCACCCCCTCTAGGCATGAACTTCCTTTCTGAGTTCATCGAAGAGGTGAGGGTACTGTGATCTCATCTGTGCGGTGTCCTCCCAAGAGGTTGTAACCTCTTCATAGAAATCCCACTAGACCCTAACCTGGTCTAGATCTCTGCCTCGAAGACCCAATGTTCGTCGAGCCAATATACAAATTGGCTCCAAAGCCAGCTACCCGTCCAACTCCACCTACAAGGCATCCCAATCTATCACATGAGACTCATCATAAATATACTCTCTTAAAATTGAAACATGAAATACATCATGGATGCATGACAGGCTAGGTGGAAACACTAAATGGTAAGCAATTGGTCCTATCCTCTCAAGGATCTCAAAAGGTCCAACAAAACAAGGTGCTAGCTTAGAGCCATTTCCAAAATGGATTGGACTCTTATGCAATTACACTCTCAAGAAGACTCTGTCTCCAACTAGATAGGCTCAATTAATCCTCTTCGCATCTGCATACTTCTGCCTATCTTGAGCTTCCTCAAGTTGCTGCCTAATCAAAGTCACCTGCTGCTCCATATCCCTGACTAGCTCAGGACCAATGGAAACTCTATCCTCGATCCTATCCCAACTGAGTGGGGTCCTCCATGGCCTACCATAAAGAGCTTGGTAAGGAGGCATACCCAAGGAAGTCTGGTGCCCATTTTTATAGGAAAACTCCACTAAGTGTAGGTATTCTTCCCACCGGGTCTAATGGTCCATGACATACATGCGAAGCATGTCCTCTAACACCTATTTGACCCTTTCAGTCTATCCATCTATCTCAGGATGATAAGTTGTAGTGAAGTTGAGTCTTGTACCCATAGCATCCTGAAGTTCTCTCCAAAAGGATGAAGTGAAGAGAGAATCTCTATCTGAGATGATCTTACGAGGTACACCATGAAGTCTGACTATATCTTGCAAGAACACTTGTGCCACTACTGGTGCGGTAAAGGTAGTATGTATGGGTGAAAAATGAGCCACCTTAGTCAACTTGTCGACTGTCACCATGATGGCATCATGACGATGAGAATACATAGGAAGACCTACTATGAAATCCATAGATATGGTGTCTCATTTCCACAATGGTATCTCATGAGGCTAAAGGAGACCACCTAGATGATGGTGTTCTGCCTTCACCCTCTGGCACTCTAGGCATCTAGCTACCATCTCTATAATCTGCAATCTCATGCCTAGCCAATGATACAGTTGCCTCAAGTTAGCATGCATCTTCTTAACTCCAGGATGCACTGCATAAGGGGCCCTATGAGCCTCAAGCATCACAAACTCACGTAATCCTCTAGAAGAAGGTATATAGATATGTCCTCTATGACACAAAAGTCCATCAGACTCCAAGGTATACTCTAAAAACTTCCCCTCAAGGGGTCTCTGAGATCGAATTAACTCACAAACCTCTACATATATCTCATCCTCATGCAAGTGATGAAGGATGCGATCTCTCAAATCTATGCCTATGGACATAGAAGTAAGTTCATGTCATCTCCTACTCAAGGCATCTGTGACCACGTTCTCTTTCCCTTTGATGTAATGGGCATCAAAATCATATTCACATAAGAACTCCATCCATCTCCTCTATCTAGCATTAAGGTTTGGCTGAGTGAAGATGTACTAAAGACTCTGATGGTCTGAATGAAGTTTGAACCGATGTCCTAAGAGAAAATGTCACCATCTAACTAAAGAATGCACCACTACTGCGAACTCAAGGTCATGGGTAGGGTAGTTGAGCTTGTGCATCTTTAGTTACCTAGACTTGTAGGCTATAGCTCACCCACCTTGCATAAGGACTACTCCTAAACCATCCAAAGAAGCATCTATGCAAACCATAAAGTCTTTTGAAGGCTCTGGTACAGCTAGAATGGGTGCACTAGTAAGTGTTCTCTTGTGCTCTTGAAAATCCCTATCACACTTCTTAGTCCACTCAAACTTCTTTTCCTTTTGCTGAAGAGAAGTAATGAGGTGTGCTACCCAGGAGAAACCATTACAAATCATCTATAGTAACTAGCTAAACCCATGAAACTCCTAACCTCGGTCACAGTGGTAGGTGCTGGCCAATCCATAATGGCATCAATCTTCGATGGGTCTATTGAGATCCCATCACCCAAAATAACATGGACAAGATACTTAACCTCTGATCTAAAGAAGACACACTTTGACAAGCTTCCATATAACTGGTTGTCTCTAAGACACTGCAACACCTCCCTCAAGTGTTCCTCATGCTCTTTCTCATCTTTGGAATAAATCAAGATATCATCAATAAATACAACTACAAACTTGTCAAGGAAGGTACTGAATACTCCTTTCATAAGACTCATGAACATGGCTAGAGCATTCGTAAGACCAAATGGAACCATAGTGAACTCATAGTGGCCATATCTAGTGTGGAATGTGATCTTCTAAATATAACTATCCACAATCCTCAATTGATGGTAACCCCATTTGAGGTCTATCTTTGAGAAGACTCGGGCACCCTGCAACTGATCAAACAAGTCATCAATCCTAGAAAGTGGATACCGATTCTTGATGGTAACTTTGTTCAACTATCAGTAATCCATGCACAACCTAAGATAACTAGTGCACCCCAAGGAGAGACACAAGGATGAATGTGTCCTTTCTCTAATAGTTCCTCAAGCTGTATTTTAAGCTCATTAAGCTCATTAGTGGTCATCCTATAAGGTGCCCTGGAAACTGGCTCAGCTCCTGGTATGAGATCAATGTGAATTTCTACTACCCTATGGGGAGGCATACTAGGTAGCTCTGATGGAAACACATTTGCAAACTCTTGAAGGATGGGGAAGTCATTAAGGGAAGTTTCCTTCTTTGCCTCTTCTTCCCGATCGCTGATGGTGATGCCATACAACTGGCATTCCCTCTGCATGCATCACTTAAGTTGCATGGTAGAAATCACATGGAGGGATACAGGCCTAAGAAATCTAGTAATAACTGTATCTGTACCATCATCATCAAAGCATTCGATCCTCTTCTTACGACAATCTAGCTTGGCTATGTGGGCACTTAGCCAATCCATGCCAAGAACTAGGTCGTAAGATCCAAGGGGAGTGACTCTGAGATCTGCTATGGTGGTCATGCCACCAATTTGGATTGGACAATCCCTAACCATTGAGGTCATGAAAAATCTAGCTCCTGAAGCTAACTCTACTTCCCATTTAACCTCTTGTCTAGTTGCCACTAGCCTGCAACGCTCCACAACCGATGGATAAACAAAGGAGTCAGTGGCTCCAATATCAAATAGAATAGTAACATCGCTACCTCTAATCTTACCTAAGGCCTCAACAATGGTATCCTGGTGCTCTTCCTGATGGTTGTACACCGCTACAAAAACCATGTGGGCCTTCCCCCTTTCCCCAACTATCGGTTCTGATACTATTGTACACTGACTACCACCCTATGGGCACTCTCTAGCTAAGTGCCCCATGGCACCACAAGTGTAACACGGTCCCCGTGATTGAACCTGAACATCAGAAGGCCTACAATACTAAGATCCTTTAGTCCTAGATGAACCACTATAGCCACCCCTAGAGGACTGTTGAGTCCATGCTGGAGGGGTGTATGGTGCCTGAGGTCTCTGGTCCTTCTTAGGACCCTGTGACTACTACTGTTTGGGCTTAGAGCCCTGCTGAACTTGTGGTGGCCTCTGTCACTAGTTCTACTAAGACTATTGTGGCTACTACTACTATTGTTGTGGGGCCCCGAATGTCCCTGTAGAGTTTTGCTGACTCCCCTTCCATGGGGTTTTTTGATATCCAGAGGCCTGAGATGAGGTATTGTGGTTCTGCAACCTATCCCTATAATCCTGTGGGCCCCTGACTATTTCTTTGGCTACTAAGGCCCTGTCCACCATGAATCTTAAGTTCCCTGAAGGTACCATGTGTACCCTATCTAAAATCATAGGATTTAATCCTTTGATGAACCTGTTCATCTGCAACTTCTCATCTCCCATGTATTCAACATAGGGTAGGAGGTCGAGAAACTTTCCCTCATACTGGGCTATTGTAAGACCCTATTGCCAGAGGTCATGGAACTCATCAATACGGTGTTGTCTAAACTGTTCTGAAATATACTGCTCTCTAAAGAGCTCGAGGAAAGCCCCCTAAGTGAGGGTATTAATGCCAATGAGTCCCTTGGTCTCCTCATTCCTCCACCAAGTGGATGCCCCGTCTCTAAGCAAAAGAATTGTGAACCGTGCCTTAAGGTTGCTGCCATAATTTTGCAACCCAAAGCACCTTTCCAAGCTTAAAATCCAAGCCTCAGCTCCTACCCCATCTACTTCTCCTATGAAGGAAGGCAGTTTAAGCCTCATCAACTTTGTGATCTGATTCCCAATATCGGGGGGTTCTCTATCGAGTCTTTGTGCACCTCCCCTAGGAATACCCCATGGCACAGTGATGAACTCATCTTCTTGTTTGACCCGATTCCCTCCTGCTCTAGGAGGTGGGCTCCTACTTCTCTCTCTTTCCTGGTTAACTAGTGCATGCGGTCTAAGATAATCCTGGCCAAATTCTAAAAGGCCAATAATACTGTTGCATTAGGATTGGGAGGGGGTTCAGCAGGTGGACTCTGATCCCTCCTATTATCCTCTACCTCAGGTCGTACCTCTACGCATGTCATGGGGACACATCTCTGTCCACGCCCTTGTTGACGGGCCTGATGAGTGATAGGTGGCATCCTACACATGTAAGACAAATTTAGTGACAATGTAGTGGGTTAGGTTCCCAACTTTGCTAAACTTGGCTCTGATACCAAAATGCCATGCCCAAAAGTTGAAGAAAAACACACAAACAAAAAATTTTAAAATGCACTAAAAGGAGAGGTTATGCTACTCCAAAGGTAGCACAAGTGCACACAAAATGGTGCATAGGAGAAATAGTAATAGGATAGGTCATACGGGGTAGAATATCTCTAAGAACTATCCTATGAGGAATCCTAAACTAGATTCCTTGATCGGCACGTAAATTGAGACAGTTGACTAAAAGTCAACTAGAGTTGACAAAAAGTCAACTATACTCCATAATACGTGAAAGAGAGCTACTAAGGCTTACTAAGTCCTATGGAGGGCTTAGGCATGCAAAACAAGATGGTTGACCATAAAGTTAACCCATGTTGACCAAAAAGTCAACTGTCTCAGAAAGATGTGAAACTGAACCCCTTGGGTCCAGAGACTGCGGGGAGCACCCGATTTGAAAATCAGAATGATCGGTCAAGGTTTGACCATGGTTGACCAAAAGTCAACTGAGCATGATAACTAGTCAAGGGGATATAATAATATCGTCTAAAGGGTAAAGATTGAAGAAAGAGAATAATATAAATGTTTACATTTAATACTCCCCCATGGATTTATAGTAAATAAAACTCCCAAAATCTACAAATTAAAAAGTCTATAAATAAAAGATAATTAAAACATCGAGAACTAAAATATATAAGAATAACTTTTAGAAAATGTCCACAAGAATATCTCCTAGAAAAAATTTGATTTAATTTTAATAAATTAAAGATATTCTATTTAGGTAAGAATCTATTTTAAATAAAAAAGAATTCCATTGAATAGAACATATGATAAAAATAATCCAACTTAGCCTAAGAGTTTAAAGAAAATATAAATTTATTTTAAAAAAATGACATCTAAGATTTAAATCTAGGGTATAATATCTTAAAACAAATCTAATACTATAATTTAACATTTAAAACTCTACATATTCTAAGTCTAAGAATCTTCCTAACAATATGTAAATCTAATAGTTTACAATTATATTTAAAACATTAATTAAATCACTCCCAAAATCTAAACCTTTCTAACATTAAAATCTAATCTAATATGCATTTAGAGAATATAATCTATATTAAAAAAAGGTCCAAACCAAACTAAATAAAAACAAAATTAAATCTTAAAAACTTATGCAAAAGTTTAACTTTAAGTTATAAATTCATCCTAGACAAATACCCTAAAAATCCTTATGAATTTTGTAGTGTATACGGCGGTGGTTTGCATCACGTAGAAGAGGAAGGAAGGCGCGACAAAATCTACAGTCGGCGGTGGATTTTAAAGAAACGGCGGAGGGTTAAAACATCGAATGACAGGTTAAATATACCAGGCGGCGGTGAACTCTGTGAGTGGGAGGTCAGCGGAGCGGCACCCCCAACCCCACTGTGGGTTCACATGAGGTGGGCGGTCACCCTACGGCCGACACTGTCCCCCTCGCAGTGTTACACAGTGAGGTGGGGCTGTGGCTTGTGTAGCTCCCATCCCAAACACGGGCCGGGGTAGGGCTTCGGCCCTCCCCGCCTAGAATTATAGTTTTATATTTATTTTTTTTTGAAATTTTAATTAATATATGTTTTTTTTTGAATGAAATGTTTACTATACATTTTAAAACATAATAAAAATTAGTCTAAAATAACAATAGATCCCCTTATTACTCTTTTTTTTTTTTGCAGAATAAAAAAAATGATTAATTTTACTGGTGAAAAATAAACTCTGTGTCAAAACAGAGGACATATCCCATTTATTTTTTTGAAATTTTATTTGTCCATTAGAATCTATATTTAATTATCAATGCTCTGATGGAAGAAAAATTTAGTTTAGAGCGTTTTTTAATTTTTTTGATAGAAATTAATAAATTAATGTAAGTGTAGAAATGGTTTCATGGGAACATAAATTAAACTAAGTTCAAATTAAATACTATTAGATTTAAAGGATAGATTTCTTTTAAGGATCAATGTCATAATCATAAACTAGGGTTATCACTTAATGCATATTTCATTATTTCTTAAAGTTCTAAGAGGAAAAGAGAATAATCTAACTATTCAAGTAGGAAATTTAATTATCTCCATTGAGCAAAATAACAACCTTAAATGGTTTAGGAACTTGATAGTTGAAAGGTTTGAACAAAATATATTAGCTCATGACTACCCAAGATTTTACCCAAAATCAAACACACAAAATATTGGTTCTAATAATCTATTTTAATTTACAAACAAGGTATGATCACCATTTTCATAAAATCTTCATATTTCAATCTTGAGTAAAAAATTTACAAAACATATAATGTTACAACTTTCATATGGTCTTAATACCACTTTACAATAATTAAATTACTAAAACATCAAAGGTTACAAATGATCATTTTTCTAGCCATACACATCTTCCACATAAGGGTACAATGCAACTTTGAACTCCATCAGGAACCTGTAGAGGGTGAGATTGACCATAGAGGCTCACCTCCCAACCTATGCCTTTACAAGGCCACCCCCGAGCTTGAGGATCCAATATGGAACATGATAAAAATAGGCATGCAAAACTCAACTAAGAATCATGCATATACAAAGGGATCACATAACCAGAAAACTTCCCATAAAAGGTTGAACAAAAGGATAGGTCTCCAAGAGACCTTCCTGAAACAGGGGTAGTGGTAGACCTCATTGTAGGAGAAAGCCAAGAATCAAAATGAACACACAAGCCTCACATGGACTTGAAGAAGACCATCTTCACAAGATGCAGTCCTGAAATAACCTCCTTATACCTCCCAGGTGCCCTCAGGCCCTTCTTGGCATCATGGGTATCATGTTACCCCATATTTTTTCCTCCCACACATGGGAGACTCTACACTAATAGGAATCATTTCCACCTACCCCTTCAAGGTTACTTTTCCCTCCCAAGGGTGAGCTTTCCTTGAAGACCCATTTGAAATCCAATCACAAAATAAAGACATTAAAAAAACAAAACATTAAATTTCAATTTTGAAAGTAAAGCTTCAAAACACATAGGATTCCATTAATGGAGTTTCAAGCTCAAGAACACACATAAACATAAATAAATTAATTTAAAGAGATCCAACCTTAATCCAAAGCTAAGGTGAGAAGAGAAATGATGTTGAGCTATCCTTTCTACGCTCCTTCTCCAAAATCTCCTTCAAACTGAATTTTGTCTCTAAGGGTAGAAAGTGGGTGAACACTCAACTCATCCTAAAACCTTCCCTAAATAGGTAATCCTCCAACAAGAACAAGACTTAAACCAAAGGTGAGGTGACTCTAATCAACCCTTAACTTTCCACTTGCCTAAAATCTGTATGGGTGGTGTCAAATGCAACTTGGGTAGAAGAGAGAGTGAGGTTAACCAAAGTTTCACTCCTCTTCAATTTCGCTCAAGTCTGAAAATGATACTTTAAGGGAGAAATAAATAAGTTTAGAGGCTCATTAATGATAGAAAATGACACCTAACCCATAGGGTACCAAGTTAGGTAACTAAAACTGTCCCCGATTACCCCCTGGGACCCCAAAATGCCTTCCAAAACTAATCCTAAAGTTAACCTACGGATTTCTAAGTCAAGAAGACTTTTTAGAAACTTATAACCCTATGGTAAGCTTAGGTATTACTCTAAGGTAACCTTAGTTAACCCTAAAACTAACCCTAGTTCCCCTTACTAGCCATGTCAACATTAAATTGCAACAATTACCAAATTTGGCACATTAAATTAAAACAAATGACATGACTCAATCACATGAACATTTACTAATCCAATTACACACATGCAAACCATGTTTACAAATAACCACATAAAAAATGAGGTCCATGTCTCTTTATATAGATAGGACCTTGGAAAGCACAGACATTTACATAGGTTCCAGTACTGGGTCCCCGGTTCAGATCCATGGTCAACTTTTCCTGCACACATCAGTAGATCCAAAACAACATGATATAAAAAATAACATGACATCAATATTATACATGCATATAAAACACATCTGAATTAGAACTAAAATAACCTAGCATTGGTTTCCTAAACTAATTTCATCATATTACATTCATACATTTAAATCCATATAAGACATCAACATAAGCTAAAACTGAATCAGAACATAAAGTATCTCAAATGTACCCTAATTACATAATCAGGTACTAAATATATAATACGGGATTCCACCGATCCTCAAATGTATAAAAAGTCTCCAATAGTTAAAGTATAAACTACTGAAAGCATGAGAACAAAATAGTAAAACTATGACAGTTTAATGTAGGCCTCACACATCAGTTTTGGTAACCATATGGAAACTAGTACAACCCTCACTACTTGAATAACCAATTATGGGAGTATGAATACTGGTTTCATCATATTCAATGTTGCAAGTGGATTTTGGTATTAAAATATGGAAGATCTAAATAGCTAAGGTATTCTTTTGCATAAACAATAAAAGGTTAACCCTCCTTCCTATATGAAAGTCCTCGATGGTTCTTTGATGACCATGTCCTTAGATGAATTCACACAAGTTGGTGGATCTTCCTCAAAAAACTCACTCAAATTCAAGAAAATATATTGTCTTCATCATCACCAATCTAGTTGAAACATCATTGATTGGCTAAAAAGACATGACAAAATGCAATGAAAAGGATCAAAAAATTTCAAGTGTTTTTCCTTGTATCAAGATTTTCAATAGAATTCCCAAACATTCTGATTAATTAGGTTTTGTCAATTTTTAATCCTGATGTATAGTTGGAAAATGGAAGCACTTCCATTGTAGACTAGTTTAGCCTTCTGAGTAAGTGGTTTGGGGTCATGTCAAGTTCCTTGAATGGGTCCCTGACTTAGATCTGGCTTTTTTTCTCCTGTTCTTCCCCATTTCCACTTTTTCCAACCTATTTCTAGCACCCCAAGCTGAAAAAATGGGACTTTGACCTCAGGGCCAAGTTTGACCTTTTTGGGTCAAGGTTGACCTTGACCTTGACCTAGGTCACAATCAACCTTTTCCAGGCCCTGGATTCAAATTTTAGAATTTTAGGAATTCTGAATGTCGGTCTTTGGAAAAAGTTAATTCCTACTTCCGGGTCGGCTATTTTGGTCTTCGGAACAAAAAATATTAAATTATATTTAATATAGGTCCTCTTCTAGGGGCATGGGTCTAATTGGAATTTAATTCTCCTATGTCATCCTATCTAGAAGATTGTGCCCTAGTTTCGTATAAAAGGAATCTTTCTCCTCTCATTTTCTCTAACCATGAACTATGATCATCAAGCATAATTGCAAGAATTCAAAGACTTGAAGAGTGAGATCCAAAGGTGAAGAAGAAAGATTTGAAGCAAGCCAAGTAGCCATTGAAGCATTCATCCATTCTCAAGCACTTCTCAAGCACTCATTTCATCAAGGAGATCCATTGGTGGCCATTGAAGGATTCAAGCTCCATGGAGCCCTCTTGTTCAAGATTTCTTCATCCACATTCATCCAAGCCTCTTCCAATTAAAAAACCCATTCAAGATTTGTGTTGAAGATCTAGAAGCAATTGATTGAATACATCCTACATTCTACATTATACATCCTTTTTGGTGCATACATACTTGTGGATTCATAGATTTGACTCCGCCACAAGGACTTCTACAAGCAAGGTGAATTTGTTCATTTACTTTGTTTTATTTATGCAATTTAAATTATAGTTTGAGGTTAATTCCAAAATTGGGGTTTGACCAAGGAAAACCCCTCCCCCCAAAAAACAAACCATTTTTATTGTAGGTATAGGTTCGGAACAATAGATCAAAGTACAGATCCGGATACCCTTTTTGGAAAACTTTCGTGATCCGAAAATAGAATTTTAGTCTGAGACTTTTTAGGTCAATTCTGCCCTAGGTCAGAATCAAAAATTTTGGGTCAATGGTGACATTGACATGAGGATACAAATTGGAACTATGTTAGAATGGAAAAATATTTATGTTTTTTTTTTTCGTCTCTACATTTCTATTCCAGATCTAGTCTCAGATTTTCCAGAAACTCAACACAGGCTTCAGAAAAAAACATTCTTCAGATCTGCAACATTTCAAGGTTAGTACATTTCTCCTATCCATTTCAATTAAGGTTATGAATCTATCTAAATCTATTCCACATTCAAATAAATAAATGGATGCTTAAGATCTTCCTTCTTTATTCTTATTTCCCAACGATTGATTCATTTGTGCATTGATCCTTCCATTTTGGACCTTTCATTTGTATATCAAAGGATAGAAGGAGATAATTTTATTTACCCCCTATATTTCAATAAACAAAAAATCATTCTTTTAAATGTATTATAGGATAATAATAACCCTAAAACATTCATCTCCATTTTCTTATATTACATTTTGGTGAACCCGCGATAGACAACTCTTTCTTTTTGGTGTTAGATTTACATTTTTTATGTTAGATCTTACATGCATATTAGATTAGCTTTCTTTTATTTTATTGCATTTACATTTGCAAACATCAAAATCAAAATCTTGTGTTTCCTAAATTAGTTCATTTGCATTGCATTGGTATATGAGCTTTACCACTTCTAGTCCTACTTATAGTATCCCAGCTAGAAGTTGTAGACTTATGGGTTCTTTTGATCCTGAGTCTTCCTCTCCTTTCCTTAAGATCCCGGATGAAAATTTGATCACTCATGATTCTAATCCTTCTATGGAGCATAACTCTTCTCACTCATCTCATGATAAGGATGATGCTTTAAGATTTCTTCCTAAACAAGTGCAAAAAATTTCAACCGAACTTGATAAAATGGAAAATTAGCTTATTCAAGAAAACCATAATCAAGATTCCATTCAAGCTATAGAGTCTCTTAATAAATTTCTTTGTGATAGTGATCAAGGTGTTAATCTCTTGCATGTTATCACTCATCTTGTGCATTTGAATTTTAAAACTTTAGCACAAGAGGCTCAAGATATAGGATTTACTCCTCCTATCACTAGTGAGGGACCTTCTTATATTCATTTACCTAGCATTCTTACTTACACTCCTCCTTTAATGACTACATCTCTCACAATTTCATCTATTCCTATGAGTGTTCCACTGGTATCTCTACCTACCTCACAACCTTCATATCATAGTATACCTTTTACTTATACTAATCCTCTTCCAAATGTGGTTCCAAGTGTTCCACCAATTGTATCTTCCATTCTTGCCACTTCCTACACTTTTCCTAGTGTTCCTAATGTTTCTATGCCACCTATGTCTTCTAATGATTCTACAATTATTAGTTTGGCTCAAATGGTGTCATGTTTAAAACAACAACTTGCATCCTTAACTCAATCCAAGTTTAGCATTCTTACATGTGACATGGGTAGTCCTTTATCCTTAGATAGTATTCGTGCTACTGTTCCTCAACAAGCCAATATGCCTCATCTTGAGAATTACAATGGTAAAGGCGATCCTGTTACTCATGTTAAAACATTTCAAATCCTTTGTTGTGATTATGCTCATGACCATAGGATTTTAGCTAAAATGGTTGCTAGGACCTTTTGTGATAAATTTTTGCAATGGTATTGTTCTTTACCTCATTCTATTGATTCTTTTCCTAAACTTTCTAATACCTTCATTCAACAATTTCAAAACAACATTGGTTCGTAAGTTTCCTTAATTGAATTTAATGCATTGTAAACAAAACATTAAGGAAAAATTGACTGATTTCATTGGTAGATTTAAGCATTTGTATGCTCAAATTTCTTATCCTGTTCCTGATATTGATATTCAACATATGTTTATTTCAAATTTACAAAAGGATATTAGAGATAAGATTATGCTTACTGAATTTACCTCTTTTCAACAACTTTGTGCAACACTTCATCATTATCAATTACAAGTGAGTCAATTTGAGAGAAACACTCCAATTTCTCATGTTCCAGTTGATAAGAGTGACACTGCTCCTAGTTATAATAAATTTCAGAAACCTAACAACTACATCAAGATTAATAAATAGATAAATACGGTTGTTGATCAAGTTGTTGTTTCATCTCATAATGCCACTTCTGCATCCATTTCTTTCCTTATGAATTGTACATTCACTCCTCTCTTTGAATCTCTACATTCTATTATGAGTAGGTTGTTAAGTGCTAATATTATTACCTTGCCTCCTATTCGACCTCTCCTTCCTACTACAATAGCTTCAAAATTCTTTTATTCTAAAGCTTTTTGCCAATACCATTGCCAAAATGGCCATGATACTAAAATGTGTTATTCTCTAAAGCATAAATTTCAAGACTTAATTGATTCTAATGCTTTATCTATTGATAATTTTTATGGTAATGGGAACAAATTTTTCTCTCCTCCTAATTAAAATCTTCAAATCTACATGAATCCTCTACCTACACATGATACTAATACCATCACTCAACCATCTTCTGTGGATATCATTTACAATTTGAAGATGGATGATCTTAATCACATTGTTAATCATGTGGAGAGAATTGTTGCATCTCAACCTATTGTTCAATATCCCTCGGCTCCACCTCAACTTCAAGTTCCACCTAAACCTCAGAAATAAACTAAGGATAAGCAACCTCAGGAACTTTCAATTACCTTTGATGACTCTGAGACTATTAAGGCTCCTGATGGTCCCATTTATATTTATGCTAGGATTGCTAAGATACCTACATGTGGTTGTCTTGTTGATCCCATGTCTTTAATAAATTTCATTACTGAGGAAAACCTTTTTATGAAAAACCTACAATGTTATTGTTATGATCCAACGGATGCATGGATCCAAACTTGTAATGGTTTTCTCTATCCTATACTTGGTTCTATTAACTTTCCTATTGAACTTTGAGGAAAATTTGTAGATACTACTTTCATTGTCGTTCCTACTTCTAATCAATTTCAAGTCAAATTTGGTTTTCCTTGGATAATTTCTATGCATTCTATTGCTTCTCCTATTCATAAATGTCTTAAGTTCATTCATAATGGAGAAATAAAAATGATTAATCATAATTTGTATCAACCTTCTAGGCCCAGAGATTGTGCTACTCTTGATTTATTTTGGCCTTCATTACCTAATTCATGTCCTCCTCTCCCTGACAACCTTTTTCATTCATATCAAGCCTATAAACATCACAAGATTGTCGATTTAAGCATGCCTTGGATAGATCTTAACCGTGGTCTTTTGCCCACTAATTCTATACCAAATTTATCCATTATTTCTAACTCTATTACTCAGCTTCCCTGTGTCGCTTCTTAGCCTACTATGAATCTTACCAATCCTCCTACAGCACTTGTGAAGGAATCAATTGTTATTCCTCCTAGTTCTCCACATGTGTCAAACAAAGAAAAATGTAATAAATCTACTAATGAACATCCTAAGAAGCATAGAGCTAATGCTAGGGCCCGTGCTTTTGTTCTTCAAAATTCTTTACCTTCATTTGACCAACCTATGCCTGATGTGTTGGAAGAAGTTAATATTCATAATAATGTTAAGATGAATGAGTATGATGATCCTATTCGCTTCTTAGATCCTATTTTAATTAATCTTGATGAGGAGGATACTCTAGATGATCATATTGATCTTAGTGATGAATATGAGACCATTGATCTTAATACTGATTTAACTCATATGCTTTCAACTCAATTGATAATTACACCTAGTATCGAGCAACATGATTCTCAAGAGGATCCTTGTTTGGAACTGTCTATTATTCCTACTGTATTGGATATAGTCCCTCTTGCAAGTTTTCCACCTTCTCTAAATGATATAAACTGAGATGGGGAGAGTAGGCAATGCGTGTGATTGGCTTATCCTTCATGGTAGCCCTTTTTGTGTTTTCATGTTGTATTGTGCTTCTCCCATAATGTGTTTGCTAAATGTTTGTTAGACTCTTTTGTACGACCCTTGTTAATTTGTTGGTGCAAGGTGATAAAGGAATCAAACCTGTTGTACAATTCCTCTATATGTATCTCTATTCTTCTATATTTTATTTTCATGTTATGTTGTACTTGTTTTATTGTTCGTAAATGTTTTATTTGTGTAGTCTGCTTGGATCTATGACATGGTAGCACTGATTCTTTTTGGTCTCCATGTTGTGGTCTAAAAAGACTCTTCTTTGTAACTCTTGAGTTTTCTTTCCTCTATTGTGATTGTAGTTCTACTTTCTTTGGGTAATGATGTCAATTCATTTGCAATAATATCATATCTATATATACATATTATCTTATGATCATACTGACCCCACAGTAGGTAGATCCCTTCTATGTTCTTTGTATGTTTATGTGATATTTCCCTTGATTTGTCTTCATTTGGGGGCATCTCATAGAGGAAACGTAATCAGTAGAGTTGTTTATGTTTCCGTCAAATCCATTGCTCCTGTTAAAGTTTTAGTAATGACTTTAACATGGGGGCATATTCTCTACTCACTTTTTACACACACGCATGTTCAAAATATTTTCAAAACTTAAAAAAAATTTCCCTTTATGGATTAAAGACTAATCCTTAAAGCATGGATATTTTTACTTTTTAGGATCTCTTGATCCCTCCAGTTTAAATTTATATAGATCTCTTGATCCCTCTAGTTTCAAATTACAATTTTTTTATCCCCTAAGGTCAAAAGGTGTCCTTAAGAATGGATCTCCCTGATGGGTTGGCTAGTGAGTAGCCACATTCACTAGGCGGTTCAACTCCATCTTTCCAGTTGCACTTTTTCTTTGTGTGGTTCACAATGGGACATAAGTTCTCATTGGGAAAGGTAACCACACCCTCTCTCTCTTTCTCCTTAACTGGTGATGTCTCTCTTATCATGATCTTAGGGTTGATAAAGACTTAAGTCCCTTGGGGGATTTTGAGGATTCCTTTGTCCCTTTTTTATTCCAATAATATTATATATTCTTTATGATCTCCTTTACCAAGAGTTTGTGTCAAGTCCATACTCTTTCTAAAGTGGGGGCTAAATGTATAGTTGGAAAATGGAATCACTTCCATTGTAGACTGGTTTAGCCTTTCGAGTAAGTGGTTTGGGGTCATGTCAAGCGCCTTGAATGGGTCTCTGACTTAGATCTGGCTTTTTTCCTTGTTCTGCCCCATTTCCACTTTTTCCAACCTATTTCTGGCACCCCAGGCTGAAAAATTGGGACTTTGACCTGAGTTTCAAGGTCAACCTCAACCTTGACTAGGTCACAATCGACCTTTTCCAGGCCCGGGATTCAAATTTTAGAATTTTAGGGTTTTCGGATGTCGGTCTTTGGAAAAATTTAATTCCTGCTTCTGGGTCAGCTATTTCGGTCTTCGGAACAACAAATCTTAAATTATATTTAATATAGGTCCTTTTCTAGGGGCATGGGTCTAATTGGAATTTAATTCTCCTATGTCAACCTCTCTAGAAGATTGTGCCCTAGTTTCATATAAATGGAAGCTTTCTCCTCTCATTTTCTCTAACCATGAACTATGATCATCAAGCATAATTGAAAGAATTTAAAGACTTGAAGAGTGAGATCCAAAGGTGAAGAAGCAAGATTTGAAGCAAGCCAAGTAGCCATTGAAGCATTCATCCATTCTCAAGCACTCATTTCATCAAGGAGATCCATTGGTGGTCATTGAAGGATTCAAGCTCCATGGAGCCCTCTTATTGAGATTTCTTCATCCACATTCCTCCAAGCCTCTTCCAATTAAAGAACCCATTCAAGATTGGTGTTGAAGATCTACGATAAATTGATTGAAGACATCCTACATTCTATATTCTACATTCTACATCCTTTTTGGTGCATACATACTTGTGGATTCACTGATTCGAATCCGCCAGAAGGACTTCTACAAGCAAGGTGTATTTGTTCATTTACTTTGTTTTATTTATGCAATTTCAATTATACTTTGAGGTTAATTCCAAAATTGGGGTTTGACCAAGGCAAATCCCTCCCCCCAACAAACAAACCATTTTTCTTGTAGGTACAGGTTTGGAACAGAAGATCAGGTTACAGATCTGGATACCCTTTTCGGAAAACTTCCGAAATCCAAAAATAGAATTTCAGTCTGAGAATTTTTAGGTCAATTCTGCCCTAGGCCGAAATCACAAATTTTGGGTCAATGGTGACATTGACTTGAGGGTACAAATCAAAACTATGTCAAAATGGAAAAAGATTTTTGGGTTTTATTTGTCTCTGTGCTTCTATTCCAAATTGGGTCTTAGATTTTCTAGAAACTCACCACAGGCTTCAGAAAATAGCATTCTTCAGATCTCCAACATTTCAATGCTAGTACATTTCTCCTATCCATTTCAATTAAGGTTATCAATCTATCTAAATCTATTGCACATTCAAATAAATAAATAGGTTTTTAAGATCTTCCTTCTTTATTTTTATTTCCAAATGATTTATTCATTTATGCATTGATCCTTCCATTTTGGATTAATCAATTTCGATATTTAATTTGTATATCTAAGGATAGAAGGAGAGCATTTTATTTAACCCCTATATTTCAATAAACAAACAATCATTCTTTTAAATGTAATATAGGATAATAATAACCCTAAAACATTCATCTCCATTTTCTTATATTACACCTGATAATAAAGTCATGAAGTTCAAGGATAAAGTTTCAAGATTAAATTCTTGGGTTTGAACAATGATATCCATCAAAGGTTCAAAAATATCTCTCCTTTGAAGTTTTAAAAATCACTTTTGTCATGTGACCAAAAATTAGCACTTATCGAATCTGTTTGTATCAAAACCAATGCTTTGCCCCCAAGTGAAAAATGAGACCATGTAAATCATGGGCAATTGAAACCTAGTATGTGACAATGCAGCTCATAGACTTTATGAAAATATTTTTGGATTTTAGATTTTTTTGGATTTTTAAAAATTTTTGGTTTTTTTTTTAGATTTTTAGAAAAAAATTTATTTTTTTATTTTTAGAAAATTACCAGCTCTCAAACAAGATCACATTGGTTTTCCCCCAATGTCTAGCAAGGTATAGGACATGAAGGATGGATTTGCAAGTTGATGGATTAGAAATGGAAAGACCACGATGGATGAAGCATGTGAATGTGACCCGTAGGACCATCTCCTCAAGATTACCCAAGCTAAGGAAAAAAGATCTAGCAATTTGAAACATGTTTTTGGATAAGAAATGGAAGCCAATGATGTAGTTCTAGATAGAATATGGGATAAAGATTTGTTGTCATGAAAGTGAGTGATCCAAAAGAGTGGACATGTCAAGAGGTTTTTGATAACAAATTTTGTACTTTATCTCCTTTATTTCCGATCAAGACCAATGGATCCATTTGGGTAAGATGTGGATAGGATAGCACAATCAAGATAAAGGGGTGATGGAGGCTATGATGGAATGGTTTGGGATTATTGCAAGAATGTTGATGAATAATGAAGGTAGATTTGGGATAAGCAAGATCATGATAGGGTAGCATGCAACAAGTGAATAAGTTGATAGAAAGATAATGGATGTCAAGATACTTGATGCTCATGGATATGTTCAACCTTATCAAGACTAAAGATAAAAGAGGGAATATGGATGCAAGAGAGATAAATGATAGAAATATGGAGGGTAGCATGGATGAAACTTACCCCCAAGTGTAGAGAGAAAGAAGGAAGAATTACACACGACACATGTTTGCCAATTTTTCATCATGGTACATGTCTAAGGTGCCACAAGAAGTAGTTTTCACCATAAGACAGATTTATTTATCTTTAATTTTTCTACCAAGGCATTTTTTCTCCTTTTTTTTCTTTCATGTTTCAATATGTATCCAACATTTGGCTCTTTGGACAATGCTCTTCTGAAAGATATGCTATAATAAACCAAGAATATGGATAGGATGCTCAAAGATATTGATAAGGTGATGATAAAGGACACATATGAAGGATAAGGGTAGATGGTGGTAAAGGTTTTATGCTATATATTGGATAAGAGAGATGGAAAGATGGAAAGTATGTATTGGATAATGAATGTGAGGATAAGAAGAAGGTATGTTGTGGATGGAAATGTTGGCAAGATCAAATTTGACACACACTTTGAAGAGTGTTGGAATGATGGAGGAACAATAGATGAAGGAGGTGAGGATGTAGCTAAGATAGTGGATTTTGGGATGTAGGAACCCAAAAGGGATTTGTAAAGTGGAAAATATTTGGAAGGAGACGGAATGGAAGCCTTTGGAAGCTTGAATGTCAACTTTGATTTTTATTTTGTGTGAAAGTCTTTCAAAAGTGACTTGGGAATCCACATAACTATTGATTTTTCTTTATTTTGTGATGCTTTAGAATGCATTTCTTCAATGAAGGATTTAGGAACCCACATTTTCTTTGATTTTTCTTTTTGCCTGGTGGAACTTTGTGGCATTTTGAATATTTAATTTTGTTTTGTGGACCTTTGCGGTCTTTTGGATATTTCTTTTTTCTTTTCATTCACATGTCGATTAGATGGGAAATTGTGATTTTTATACACATGTGGATTCTTAGATTTCTGATTTTTATGTTGCACATCCAAATTGCTTCCAAAAGACTTAGGAATTGTGGGTGAATAGGAAGAATATGGAGGTTTCATATGGATTAGTGTTTGGACATTCTTCAAGTATGTGTGCCTTCGTTGATCTTGATACATGTTAGGATAAGTGAATGGAGAGCTAGGGATGGTAGGAATGATTGATGGAGGAATATAGCGACCTAATATGGATGGAAGGGATGAAGACTTTAGCTTTGGGACATAGGAACCCAAAATGGATTTGGAGGATGGTGAAGGCATATGGTTTCATATGAATGGAGGGAGATAAGGTGTGAAAGGGATATCAACATCTTTGGAATGAATTGCATTTCCAAGGTTCTCATCTTTAAGATTTAGCTTTATACCAATAGGCTCATGAAGAAATTTCATAGGAAAAACTTTGATAGGATCAACCAAAATTTGAAGGGATTTAGTATCATGCAATAAATTTGGAGGAATGGTGGTTTCTTGGGGTGAATATAGAGGATCATGACAAGGAGTTGATGGGATACTTAGATCTTGACAAGGACCTTCGGATGATGTAGAGAGGGTTCTTTTCTCTTGATTTTCAATATGTTCATTGGAAATGGTGGAAGGGATATCTTGATCTTTCTTGGGAAGTGGAGAGGTATGTAGCTCTTCAGGTAGAGGGATATGTTCTTGGAAGAAATGAAACGGTGCGAGGGGATCATCATAGGATTCTATGGATATGGGACCTTCATCAAATATGGGAGGGGATTGTATAGAATCTTGATCTTGATCTTTATTGATATTTGTTTCTTCACACTTTGTATTATCCTCTTGACATGGATCCACTTCAAAGGACAAGGTAGATATTTGGATAAGCGCGAGGAATGTTTAGAAGAATGATATAGAATCCTTTTGAATAGGCATTGAATCACATGATAGCTTAGGTTCTAAGATCTTTGAAGCATAGAAACAATTTTCAGCAAGATGTAAATTAGCTTAAGTTTCTTTTATAGGTATCCCTTGAGGGTAGACATAGTCAACATGAAAAGTATCATCATTGGGCTCACTCTTTGATGGAGGAATTTTGGATAGTTGTCAAGCTTTGTGATATGGACGAAGGATGAAAGGAGTAAAGGCTATGGGAGAAACCTTTCTAGATAGAGGTTTGTACATTATATCTTGCTTGAGCTTGGTACCTTTATCTTTATTCTATTGATTATATTGATCACAAATAGGGTGGTCATGAAATTTCCCTTGATCCAAGATAGGTTTGTTGCACTTAAATGTTTCGTTTTGTGAAGAAAATGAAGATACAGATGGCCCATCATCATAAAGAAAAGGACAGATTGATCTTAATGATGGCTTGTTAGATGATGTATCATTTTTTTTTTCCTTATTCTTCCTCAAGGTTGATGTGTCATAGTTATGAGGAAGCTTAGCTCTTGAATGAGCTAAATTTAGGAAATATGCTTCTTTATCCCTCTTCAAAACTAAGTGCATTGTTTCCATAAACATGGGATCTTGGGATGCCTCCAATATTTCATCTTTAGTTAATTTTTTGTATTGATTCCTATGGAATTTTTCTCTTGATTTTGATAATTACTCTCCACCATAGGATTTATTTGTTTCTCAAATAGATTCATCATTATAAATGTTTTTTGCAGAATATGATCTATTTGTTGTACTGATAAGGAATAACTTCAAAAAGGATTTCCAAAAATATAGTCAAGATTTTTCCAAGCCCTTGGTAAATACCCCTTGTTTTCCCTTCTTTCTTTTAGGGCATCACTTTTCTGCGGTTTAGGTGTGACTTTGCACTGTATAGGCGTTTACTAGAAAATTTGTATGCGGCACTCTACAGATTGCAGATGGTGTTTGGTTTTTTGTAGGTGGTGTTTAAAAGTTTGTAGGCATCATTTTCCAATGTGTTAAGAAGTATTTCAATAGTGATAGGTGTCATTTCAATTTGCAGGCATCACAGAAAGTATTGTAGGTGGTATTTAAAATTTTGTACATGGTACTTTGTAGATCAGGTTGGTTTTTCATAGTTTTTAGGGTTTTAAAAAGATTAAGCATGTGATCAGATCTGTCAAATGGTATTCTTGCTTGAAAATGTAGATACAAACATAGCACACACATCAAGTTTACATCATAACCCTAAAACAAACTAAGTGTATGTTCTCAATCATTTTAGCTAGTATTTGAATAATAATATCATCCAAACAATCTACCTAGAGTCAGATTTGTCTTTTAAACAATATGGCTCTAAAAATGTAGCTTGCTAATTTAACAAGGTTTTACTTAACACCTCTGTTCTAAACTATCAAAAGTTCTTATACCCCCATTGCGGGCTTCCCACATACACAAAAGTATGATTTTGCGCAATCCCAAAGGAATAATAGAGGAAGTGAAGATACTACTAGTATGGGATCTTGCGATGCTTCCAAAATTTTATCTTCAGTCACTTCATCATTTTGATTCCTATTATTATTTTGATCTTCATTTTCCATAGGATTGATTCGTCGTTCAAATAAATTCATCACTATAGATATTTGAAGGAATTTGATCTATCTGATAGATTGGACACAAATTAATCCAAAAAGGGTATACAAATATATTTTAAAAATTATTCTGAACCCTCAGGAAATGCCCCATGTTTTCCCTTCTTTGTTTCTAGACGTCACTTTACTATTGTATAAGTGTGACTTTGCACTTTGTAGGCAGTAACTTGAAATTATGTACGTGGTACTCTATAGTTTGTAGGTGGTGTTTAAACTCTTCCAGGTGTCACTTTCCAGTGATTTAGGCAGTATTTCAATGTTTGCGGCATTACTTCCGTTTATAGGCATGACATAAATTTTTTTAGGCATTGTTTGATTGTTTGTACGCGTTACTTGGCTGATTTAGTTGGTTTTCATAGTTTTTAGGGTTTTTTAAATTAAAATGTCTTTGATCAAAGTTGTAGGATGAAATTCTTGCTTGAAAGTAAAGACACAAACACAACATACACATGAAATTTGTATCTTACTATACGCCTCCTCTTTTTTGATTCATGATTCCCAAGCTTTCCAAAGGTGAGGGTTAGTAGCAAAGGTTTTACAAAGATAGAAATCAAGTACACAAGAACTACTAAAAAAAATAACTTGAAACATAACCAATAAAATGTACAGGCAATGAAAGGAAAATAAATGAATGCAAACCCCAAAGTTCTTGAAGCTTCTATTGTCTCTCTCCACTCCTTCCAAAACATTGTTTTTTATGCTCAGTATTGGTGTGGCAGCGCCTATGACTTGAGAACTGTCGATAATTTGCTAATTGAAATGGGTGTGTGATTGCAAAATGGCTTGAATGCTAGAACCAAACTGACATAGTAATGGCATATGAGAGCTAGAAATCCTGGATCCTTCAAATGGTTATGAAGGGTTTATTATATAGGAATTAGGGATGAAATGAACAGTTGAGATCAATCCCAGGAATAGGGAGATGAACGGTTGAGATCAAAGGGAACTAGAGAAGCCATCAGTAAACTCCACCTCTTCATTTGGTAAAGAAGAGATAGAGTTTGGTTGACTGAAGAGCTAATTGTGAGTTACCTTTTAGAACTGAAGAGGTGGGTGGAGTTACCCATGTGAACTAAAGAGGTGTGTGACGTTACCCATGTGAACTGAAGAGGTGGGTGGAGTAACCCATGTGATCTGATTAGAGTTATCTCTTTGAAGATAAATGAATATTTAATTCATTTATTTAATTAAAGTTTTCAACATGTGAGATAATTGAATTTTTTATATTTAGAATTGCTTTATTGAATGAAATTAAATTAATTTAATTGAAATTAATTGAATTGGAAGAATTTAATTAGTAAGTTTAAATATTTGAATTTAAACTATAGGAAATTTAATTTAATTAATTAATTAAGGGTAATTAATCAATTAAGGTTAATTAATTATTTAATTAATTTTGGGAATTTGATTAGATGATTTGGGGAATGAATTTAGAGGAAAATAGATGACTAATTAATAATTAAAAAACCATTAATTAATAGATGAAAATTAGTGTTTTTAATGTAAAGTCACAAGCCTGTCCATTTTCGGGTATCTACATTTGCCCCTCTTTGATGTGATGTGACTTGTCAAAGTGTGTCAAAGAATTTTCATATTTGATCCTGCCCCAACTTGCCCCAGTGATAGCAAGTGGACTATATACCCCCTCAATAAATTAAGCATAGAAAATGTGTCAGATGAGCATTAATTTGTTGAAAATGTGAATCACTATATGATGATGATGAATGCATTCCTATGTTAGTTATGATGTTATTTGATGATGGATGCATTGATTATATGATCTACTATGCACATGTTTTGGATTTTTCTTATGCAATAAATGAATGCAATCTACCATGCACAAAATTTTTGAGTAATGCATGTGTTAGTTAGAAGGAAGTTAGTTTGGAATGTGATCTCTGGGATTGATTGATAGATATGGAATGATAGAAAAGAAATTTTTATTTTTTTGATAGATATGAATTGATAGAATGGATGAGTGAGCCAACACTATCGCGTTTCCAATTTTTGGCATCATTGCATCTTTTTTATTTTTTGAAATTCCGAAGAGCGTCCAATGCATCCAGATCACATACCATCTGGATACAGCCACGACTTCTTGATAAACGGAAGGAGTAGAGAGATTGAATAGAAAGAGAACTTAGTGCACCCAGATATTGACCATCTGGGTTCATCTATGTTCCCTATTTGAAAAGAAAGAGAGCCAAAAGAATCCAGATATTAACCATCTAGATACTGCTTTGTCCTCTGAATAAACTGAAAAAAGGAAACCAAGACCTATGCACCCAGAGTCCATCTGGATAACACTATGAGTTCTTGATTTCGTAAAGAAAATCCAAAGCAAACAGGATAGAAATCCTATGCCCCTAGAGTCCATCCGGATAGCATCATGAGCTCTTGATTGCAAAATAAAAGAAAAGACCATAGAAACCAAGATAGAACTCCAATGCATCAGAGTCCATTTGAATACATCACAAGCTCTTGATTCTATAAACTAAACAAGAAAATAAAAGAGAAGGAATGTTCAATTCTTTCCCAGGGTTAAGCTTAGATCATGGAACTACACGATTGCTAGATAATTGACAGTGCCTACCGCATTTATCCTAAATCATCATGGCCCTAAAATCAAAGTGAACATTCAACAAACAACAATCAAAGAAAATAAGCCATGATCTATCATAGATACTCTCCTCACATGGTTGATCCTGGAGTAGCGTAAGAATATAACCGTGAAATATAGATTGACAGCTGACCCACTAACTAACATAGTCAACATTTTTGGATGGTTCCTTGATGCAGTTGGATTCTCTTGATTGGATCAACTCTTTTGATAAGCTTGATTGGCTTGATTGCTTGAGTGTGTCTAGTTTCATAATAGACAACTCATATAAGACTGACCTGTCTAGTTTTGAGCTTATCCATCACTGTGTAAGATGATTGATAGGATTTGATTGATTGACTGTGATCATTTTGGCAGCTGATCAAGCTATGTCAGATGGGCCTAATGTTGGTTCGCAAAGCTCATGATTGTGACATTTGATAGATTGGCTTGGTCGTCAGTTGCTTGTTGATAGATTTGATAGATTGATAAAGTTGTGTCATATGGGCCCAATGCTAATTTGCAAATCTCATTATTATGACATTGATTGACTGGGCATGATCACTCTTTGCTCTCTTGATAATCGAGTTGGTTTTATAGCTTGGGATTTTGTGATTTTTTTATTGTTTTTTATGGAGATTGATTTTCTCTTGATTTTTTGATCTTTTTAGGATTTTGATGTGTTTTCTAATTTTTAGGACATTTAGAATTTGCCCCTAGTCTGGTGGACTAGTACTAACCATGGATAAGTGTTTGTTCTTAGAGGGGTTTGTGCTTTTGGATATAGCTTGCGTAGAGAGTCTTGCATTTGAAGTGTACTCAAGCTTTTGGAGTTCATTGATGGTGAAGTTGGATTTGAACAGTTGGCGCATGTTTGCCAGGTTTTCACCAAGGTACGTACTCAATAGCGCATGTTTTCCAGGTTTTCACTAAGAGAGAAATTTTGTTTCTCTTTACTTTTTTTCATTTTTTATTTTTTTGTTGTCGCCAAGGCGCCTGTTTTCCAGGTTTTCACCAAGGTAACATTTTGTATTTTCTAATTTTTTTGGTATTTTCTAGATATGTAGATAGGTGCTTTAACCATTGAGGCCTCAAGTGTAGAAGCTCTTGAGGTTCATGTTGTTGATGTTTCTAGGGATTTGATCTCCTTCTGGTGTTTCCAGTGTGTATGCCCCACTCTGGGTAGAGCTGACAATGACAAATGGGCCTAGCTAGTTAGGCTCAAACTTTCTGGGTTTGACTTACTCTGCTTGGTTCTTTTGATTTTCCATGAGGACAAGGTCTCCTATCTTAAATGTTTGTGACCTCACCTTCTTATGATATTTCCTTCTAAGGTGATTCTGATAGCCTTGTAAGTGGTTGAAAGCATGTTGTCTTCTTTCATCTAGTAACTCCAGTTCACTAAGCCTTGCTACTCTGTATTCTTCATCTGTAATTAGGTTCTTCAATTATATCCTTAGGGATGGGATTTCCAATTTGAGGGGTAATACTGCCTCTGATCCATAGACTAGGGAGAAAGGAGTGGCTCCTGTAGGTGTTCTCACACTAGTTCTATGTGCCCATAATGTGGGAATAAGTTGTAAATGTCAGTTTCATCCTGATTCGTTCACTATTTTCTTCAATATATTTAAGATTGTTTTGTTTGTAGCTTCGGCTTGGCCATTTCCTTGAGGATAATAAAAGGAAGAGAACCCTTTTTTGATATGGAACTGTTCACATAGCTATTCAACATCTTTGTTTTGGAAAGGCGTACCATGATCTGTCAGGATGGTTTGAGGAATCTCGTATCGACAGATAATGTGGTTAAGTATGAACATTGATATCTACTTTCTGGTAATGTAAGTGAGGGGAATTACTTCCACCCACTTAGTGAAGTACTCTGTTGCTGCTATGATGTATTTTTTTCCATTTGCTGAAGAAGGTCTAATTTTTCCCACTAGGTCAAATCCCACATAGAAAATGGAAATGGTGATGTGATAGGAATTAGTTCTTGGGCTGGTGCATGGATGAGGTCTCCATGGATCTGGCATTTCCTACACCTTTGTACATGTTTTTGTGCATCTATCTCTATTGTGGGCCAATAGTATCCCATGCCGATGATCTTCTTAGCTAATTTGTTTCCACCTCCATGGGTTCCACAAATTCCTTCATGTACCTCATACAAAGCTCTCTGGGATTCCATAGAAGTGATACATCATAGTAGCATTCTGTCTAGACTTCATCTATATAAATTAGTTGAGAGGATGGTATACCTAGAGTCTTGGCGAATGAGGGACTTTCTTTGGTTTCTAGACAAGTTGGGAGATAAGACATTGTTTTGGAGGTAGTTATAGATATCTTGGTACCATGTGTTTTTAGGACCAACAAGGATGCATGTTGATTCTATGATGGATTCTTGATGTGATGGCACCAAGAGTTATTCTACTAGAAAATGGAATCATGTTTCGTTGCTTGGAATATCGATCAGTGATGCTATGGTAGCCATTACATCTATCACTTTGTTCTGAGCTCATGGTACTTTCTCGAAGAAGATGTAGTGGAACTTGGTGAGAAATCTTTCCATCTGTGCTCTGTATGGTATTAGCTTCTCATCTTTTGTCATATAATCATTGTTGACTTGGCTAATGACCAACTATGAATCTCTGTAGACCTTAATGTTCTTGATTCTCCATTGAATTTCTATCTTTAAACCGATGACCAGTGTTTCATATTATGCTATGTTGTTGGTGCAGGGGAAGTTGAGTCTAAAATATTTTGGAATTATATCCTTATCTGGAGTGATGAGCACTATTCTTACCCCTACACCATGGTTTGTGCATGACCCATCAAAGTATAGTGACCATACCTCGATTTCTGGTTGTAGTTTCATAATAGATTCATCGAGAACTCAGAAATGATTGGCTGATGATCCTGAATATGTGCCTCTGCTAGTTGGTCCATGATCACTTTCCCTTTGATGACCTTTCTGTCTACGTACTCAATGCCAAATTCACTTAAGATCATTACCCACTTTGTAAGTCATCTGGTGAGTGATGCTTTTCTTAGGAGGTACTTTAAAGGATCAATATGTGCAATCAACTTTGTTTGGTGACTCAACATATAATGTCTCAACTTTTGGGAAGCAAAGACAGTTGTAAGGCGTGACTTTTTAATTGGCGTATAGTTGAGCTCATATCCTACCAATGTTCTGCTTAGATAGTAGATGACCCTTTATTTACCTACATCATCATGTTATGCCAAGAGTACACCTAATGCTAATTCCATTGCTGAAATATATAGAAGCAATGGTCTACCTTGGACTGGTGGCACCAATATAGGAGACTTGAGGAGGTAGTCCTTGAATATTTGGAATGCTTGTTTGCATTGCTCTGTCCATGTGAATTTGATGTCTTTGTGTAGTAGATATTGGAATGGGTGGCACTTATCTACTAGCTGAGCTATGAAGCACCTGATTGATTGGAGCCTTCCTTGTAACCCTCTTATTTTCCTCTAGTTCGATGGTGGAGGCTTTTCCAATATTGCTTTGACTTTCTCTGGGTCTACTTCGATGCCTCTATGTGACACTATGAACCCCAATAGTTTTCCTAATGTGACACTGAATGCACATTTCTTTGGGTTTAAATGGAATTTATATTTCTACATTCTATCAAAGATTGGTCCCAATACTTGTAGATGATCCTTGTGAAGCATTGACTTGGCTAGTATTTCGTCCACATAGTCCTCCATTGTTTTGTGGATGAGATCATGAAATATTGTTGTCATAGCCCTTTGATATGTAACGCCAAAATTTTTGAGACCAAATGACATAATGTTCCAACAGTAAGTGCCCCAAGGACATGTGAAAGCTACTTTATGTTGGTCTTCTGGCATGATCCTTTTCTGATTATACCCTAAAAAGCCATCCATGAGTGATAGCATTTGATGTCCAGCGGTTAGATCTACTATTATATCAATGTTGGGTAAAGGAAATTCATCCTTGGGACAAGCTATGTTGAGATATTTGAAGTCTGTGCAAATCCATATTTGACCACTGTACTTTGTAACTAGTACCAAGTTAGATATACAGTCTGTGTATGGTATTGGTCTTATGAACTTGGCATCCAGGAGCTTTTTCAATTCTGCCTTCAGTAACAATGCAACATAGGGATGCATCTTCCTTAGCTTCTGTTTGATTGGTTTGGCATTGGGTAGCAATGGGAGATGATGTAGCACAAGTTCTGGATCTAATCCTAGCATATCTGAGTAGGACCATGTGAAGTTGATCATCCTCTCTTTGAAGAAACTGATGAACTGTTCTCTCTCCTCTAGGGTGAGTGATTTTGCCAAGTATATGTTCTTTTGGTTCTTTTCATCTCCCAAATTGACTTCCTCTATTTCTTCTACTAGTAATTCCTATTTCTCCTCTGTCAAGGGGAGGATTTCCTTTTTTCCATCTTCTAGCACCTCAGTGAGGTTTTCGCTAGAAGATACGTCTTGTTTTAGTTTTTATTATTTTTTTGTTCTTATTTCCTTTGTGGACTGGAAAGAGGAGCTGCCTCCCTAAAATATGTCACTCTATCAAGGTAAATGGAGAAGCCTTCCTTGTGGTCTCCTGATGGCATGCCTTCCCTAAGTCCCATGAAATCAGCAATAGCCTCATCATTCTTGAAGACATCTAAATCAGGTGGTCCTTGTTGATCCCACTCTATTAGCTCTAGGTGTACAAGACAGATACTTTCATGGTTGTTTGACTCTAGTAGATTGAAAGGCACTACAGATATGGTTCCTACAAAATTGGAATGTGATGTGGATGCACCCACTGAGGAATGATAAATGACATGCTTATCTATGCAGGGTTGTTCGGTAATGGATAGTTGGTCAAATAAGTCTTCCAGGTTTATGATAGTGTTTGACTGGGGGGAATAATCTAGGATCGATGATTTAGAGTCGTGAAGGGATATCCACTCATACTTGTGGGAGTCAGTATTGATAGAATGCTCATCAGATGTCTCACTTCCTTCATTATTGTCAATTTTTATGTGGAGGTCTATTCGGGTTTGTGTGGTTCCCTCTTTGGCGGGAAACAACTGTGCCAGTATGTTTCTTATCAAGACATGTTCTGTGTTGTGCCCCTAGTGCATCTCTGCTATTTGTTCCTGATAAACTTGGATGTCTTGGATTATAGGATCAGCTCTTTGTTGCCCATAGCCTAACCCTCTCTTATTTCTCTAGGTTGGTGGGAGAGACAATTCCATTATGCCTTGTTGTCTTGCCCCATGCCAGTTGTACCATCATACCCGAATCTTTGTAACATTGTATAACCATTACCATAGTTTGATAGGGGTAGGGTTTTTCGGATTCTCTCTTGTGGATCTTGGTATAACCATGTATTGATATCTTGTTCAAATGGCTTTTCTTCTGCTATGTCTCCCCATCTGACAAAGGTTGTAGGCGGACATCTGAATAGAACAGGTTGTGGAGTTTCTATTATAATAACAGGTTGTGGAATGTCATAAGTTCTCAGGCTCTGAGGCATGTGCATGATGGTGAAAGCCTCTTCATATTTGTACTCACCACAGCCCTTATCAGTAATGGATATCTTTCCCACTTTCCATGTGACATCCCTAGGATTTGAATTTGAAGAGGAGGGGATACTTGCATCTTGGTTTAAAGGTACTTGGTTGTCGATTTGGACCATGTTACAGTATGGGAAAGATTGGGGATCTCCCTCTATGATTATTTATTCTCCCTAGTGTGGGAACTTGATGCATTGATGGTATGTCAAGGGTACAGCTTGCATTTCATGTATCCATGGTCTCCCTAGTAACATATTGTATCCCAACTCAAGATCTAGGATCTGGAAGGGGGTGTTCTTGACCACTGGACCAATACGGATAGGTAGAATGATAATACCTTTAGGGGACCTTTCCTCTTCATCATAAGCTCTGATATTTATCCTCCTCATGATACCAATGCTTGATTTTGAATAGCCCAATTTCTTGATTAACTTTAGAGTATAGATGTTTAACCTAGCTCCACCATCAACAAGGACCCTACGGATAGCGCTTTTGTGGACTTGGACCAGTAAGTGCAAAGGATCATTATGCAGGGGTTTATGCGGTGGCACATCATGATCTATGAATGTGGCATGTTTGTTAGTAGCTATATGGTCAACCATCATTTAGAATCTCTCAGGTGTTATGTCCCTTGGGACAGCTACATTCTGAAGGGTTGGTCAAGTTTTAGTTTATGCTGTGGAGATATGTGCAATAGGTCAAACATGGAGATCTGGGTAGGTGTGTGCTTTAGTTGATCCACTATGCTTGGTTTTGGATCTGAGTTTGCATTAGGATTGGCAGATATAGTAGATGAGGATGGTACTCCTTGTAAGATGACTCTGGTGCAATGTGTTGTTACAACACATTTGTTACCTTGGTCTTTGATAGTGATTGTAGCCACATGGCTATCTGAAGGATTGAGACAATTGATAAAATTATCACTATTGGCATATGTATAGTTGACTTGTTTTGTCAGTCCACTAGACCCAGAGGCTTTTACCTTGTTGTGATCATGAAAGGTATCATTGAAGATAGTGTGATTAGTTGTGTCTTTGGCTTGGGTATTTGTCACATCGATGGCCCCTGTGTCAATTAGATATTGGATAGCGTGTTTCAATAAAAAAATAGTTAGGCATTTTGTGCCCTTTCACCTGATGAAACTCGCAGAAGTCATTGTCATTATACCACCTTGGTTTGTTTGCATCTTGTTCAAATTCCCTAATTTTTGGAAGAGTGATAGTGTTGGATTGTGTCATGCCCAAAAGTTCGGGTCAAAACATAACCAACAAATTTTTTTTTAAAAGAGAAAAAGTTCCACGTTGCAGTTGCGGGAAAGAGGATTCAACGATGAGGTCACAAAAGACTCTGGCGATCAACCTCAATAATGTTGAAACCATATGATGCTAGGTGATGATATCGATATAATCGAAGAATATCGTTGATCATCTTCGTGATCAATAACATCGATCATCAATCTAAAATCTTATAGGTTATCTAGGAGGAATGTATGTTAATAGTTTTCATCATTCTAAATATAGTTTAACCATATCCCAAAAAGGTACATATCGAACCAATATGATTCTATAATTGTGTGGTCCAATTATGATTATGAAATTAAATTTGTCATTTACATCAATATTCATTTTCAAAAGATTAAATACTAGTTCAATTTATAATTACGACATACCCATTTAATCGATGTACTTTTAACCAATTAATACTTTCAAGGGTAACATTAGTTTATGTTAAA
>MU224256.1:4246901-4260465 GCA_018584345.1 Thuja plicata | reverse complement strand
AGCTTTCCAAAAATGTCAAAATTTTAATAAGATCTTTTCATTTGTGCCCTAGAGAGCCACTTTCCCAAAATAGACTAGTTTTTATAAATTGACCAAATGAGCTATGATATGACCTTTAAATTAAAAATACAATGAATGGACCCCCTGTATAATTTCAAGAAATTTCTAAAAATTTAAAAATTTCTAAACAATACGCTAATATGCGCCAAAAATCAACTTTTTATGAAAAATAAAGACAAAATCATAAAAAATACAAATTACCTCCAAAAAATCTATATTTTTTAGTCAAGCTTCTCTGGTATATTTCCAACTTGCAAAAACATTTTCAGACCAAAACTCCAAGCGGTTTGAGAGATATCATCAAATCTTTTAAATCTAGGATTTTCCATCTCCAAACAAATTTGCACAAGGGTTAGCTCAAAAAATAATCAAAACCAACATGCAACAGGTGGGTTGCCCCATGGTGGGTGTCAAAAATGTGTGCTATAATTGTGTCACACTTCTATAAATCCTTACATTCAAGAACACTCAAGAATGAGGTCTCAAAAATCGATCCATAGCTCCCTAGGCATGGAGTGCAAGGGTTTTTAGAATGCTCTCAGCTAGAGCTATTAAGCCTATAACCTTGCTAGTAAACCATGCAATGGGAGATTCAATGAAGATAAGGGAAATAATGCCAATATCTTCAAGAATCAAGAATGAAATGCAATGCAAGCTAGATTAAGATGAATATGCAAGCTAAGCTATAAAAATGAAAGAACAAGTATCACAAAGCCTCCTAGTTAAGCTAGATGAATTAATCTAAAGCATAAAGGAAATCTAAGCTAAGAATGACATGATAATGCAAGAAATTAAACTATGATAACATGTAAATGCAAAAGCCAAGAATGCTCCAAATCTTCAAAAATCTCCAAAGTGACTGTTAGCTCTTTTTCTTGCAATACTTACCTAATGATGACAGTATACCTAGTATACTTGAATGCAACCTCTTTTAGGAAAGAGAAAGGCTAATTTCTAAGGATTGGGTAAGATCCTTCTTCATTTTTGAGCTCCACAGACTCAGGCAGGTTTTACCTTTTAAAGATTACTGATATCTCAGTCTATGTATTTGGTGGATTGTTTCATTCGCTGGGTATGAACCAAAGACCTCACTATAACAAATCATAGAACAATTTAAAGATTACAATGACTAGCTTGAAATAGAGTACTATAAGCCAGGCTATGGTTTTGAGAATATACACCAATGAGTCAAGTATTTGCATCCTTCTTCCTTTTGATTTCAGGAGGGATAACCTAATGATTCACTCTCTAAAGAATCAATAAAGTGGACACTGTCCTGCTGACATAGGTCCTTAATGAGTTCAGCTCATATATTTTAGTGACAAGTATGTTTAGAATAGTTTTGAATGTCTTAAAAACTTAGATGATGATACATTATTAGACCCAGGTCTAGATCAGTGCCAATCCTTTGGGTTACAGAGTCAAAAGCTTGAAGTTTCACATAAACAAAACACTATAACATGCCTTACACCCTACATGCAATTAAGATAAATTGCCTTACAAATTATCTGATTACCTCTAAAACACTGTATCAAATCCTTAAATACTAATATGCTTCCTGAAACTACTCACAAAACTTAGTTCTTTATATGAAAGAAACTTGCAAGTAATTAGATAGTCACCTTGTAACCAAAATGCTTCAGACTGCCTTACAATCTTAACATAAAAAATCATACACAAGAAATAAAGAGACAACAATAAAGAACAGTAAAATATCACCGTATTTTATTGATGTAATCCTTCTTTCATACATAAGAAAAAGCTTTGAAGCTTGAAAGAACACAGGCATAGAATTAGAAAGACTGATTCTTTACATTAACTTTCATCCTCATCTTGAAATACAAATCTCTTCTATATATAGGTCTTCAACCATCTTGGAATCCTTTTCAAAAGGATGCTACAAGCTTTGGATGGTCTCAGAAAACTTCACCCTAAAACTACAGAAGAGACAAGAAGAAAGAGAGAGAAGAAGCGGTAGAATGACCAAGTCAAAAAGATAGAAATAGATATTCTTTGTTCTTCTCCCGATCTAGCGACTTGATCTGATAGTGTACATAGTAGATGGTAGTAGTTATGTCGAGTCTGCATGACCGTGCTTTCAGATTTACCTATATTCTCCTTTTGAAATAACTGTCCTCTTTATCTTCAATGGTGAGGTACCAAGTAGTCATCCCTACTCATTGTCCAAAATTTCTTCTTCTACTGCTGGCTTCTTTTTCTTGGGTGTAGTCATCACTTCCCATGCTTTTACTTCATCATCTAATGGCCACTTGAAGTCCTGAGTACTTTGTATTTGGACCTTTTGCCTATCCCATCTTGCATCAGTGATATTCTTGACATCTACTAGAAACTTATTGATGTCAATTTCTGCTTTGAAAGCTTCGTCCAATATCTTATTGAACCATTCTACATCAATATCAGTTCCTGAAATAAATGCCTCACTACTAGGCATTTTGCTATAAAACTCACCCCTCTAGGCATCTAAGGCCTTCACTTGATCATCATCTCCTCTTAAGGAAGGTATGAATCTGTTAAAATCATCAGAAAAGAGGCTTAACTTTACCTTAATTTGATTCAATTTGCCCTTAAAGAATGAGAGAGCAATATTAACTCTTTTGATCTCATTTTCAACTTCAGTCACTATCTGTGGCACATCTGATCTCAGGTATTGCAATAATGCTAACTTCTCAAATAATTTCACCCTAGTAGACCACTTAGTAAAATAGGGGTTGAGGATAGCCAAATACCCCATTACCTCAGTGTGCAAAGCTGGCAATTTGTTATAAGTATTGAGTATAACATCAGCTTTATCTTTTAAAATATCAATTCTATGTTGCAGCACACCTTTCAATGCTCTTAAAGCAACCTCATTTCCTTTATCTTCCTCAGCCTTTCCCTCAAACACCTCTTCAGAATTTTCTTTATCTTTAATTTGCAGGGGCTATGGTACATACATCACCTTACGCTTTGTTTCCAATTCTTCCATCAATTTCTTTATCATCTAATCTCTCTGATAAAGTTACACTCAGCACATTTCTCTATCTTTTGCCAATGCACTAGTCTCTTCCACCAATGTGCTACACCTTTTAGACAATTGCTTAGTTTTGTCTTCATCCAAGTGAGCCCAATGTGTCATGATTTGGGATATCTCTAAATCCCCTGTATTTTGCATTGTCCAGACCATCTGATTGCCCACCATATTCTCCTGAATATTCACCACTTGAGGTTTTTGGTCTTTTGGGCACAGGCTCCACATTGCAAAGGCCTGAGACTTTGGGCTATACCCAAATCCTTTTATTACATCACCTATTTTAACTTCACTAGCCATCTTGAGATCTGGCTATTTTCTTATTTGATCAATAATGAAGGCGGAGGCTAAATCCCAACCCTCAGCCAACAGTATTCCACTTCCCAATACTAATTTCCTGGCATCCTCTGGTGAAATATCCTCATTTTTAGGATCATAGTTTTGTAGAGCCATCAATGCCTCATTAGTTATAGTCTCTTTGTCATCAACTGTCAACTCTGCTCTTATTTGTTCTTTGTTGTACCATCTCAGGAAATCTTTAAACTCCTCAATTTTTACAAAATTATCATCATTCAAAAACTCTTGTTGATCAATCAATCTCTCATCAATACATGCCTTAAGGGGCATCTCAACCTCATCATCTAAATCAGGCTGTTGTTTCTTACCTTCCCTTATTGCCTTTCTTAGGTTATGATCATATAACCTATTGCCAGGTACTAAAGCCTTAGCCTTATCTTTCTTCTTATTTTACCCTTCAGTTGAAGGCTAACCTATCTCTAGTTTCTGCCTCTTTGTAGCAGGTTCTTCTATATCATCCAGTTGGGTAGCAACTATCAAATCTATAATGTGACCCTCTTCTCCCTGCAACTATGGTGTTTCAGTAATATCTTTCTGTCGTGGAGCATGCATAGTAGGACGTGCATAATCACTGTCACTACTACTATTGTATTTACATTCTGAATGATCAGGTGTCTGAGCACCTTTTTTGTCAAGAACCGTATCCAGTTGTTCTATAAGCACATAATAGTTGTCTATCATGGCTTTAATCCTGTCAAAATATGGGAGGTCAGGGTAAAAACCCTTAAAAGCCAACCCATTTCTCTTTATTTGTGTCTCAAGCTTTAACAATTCTTGTATCCTCAATCTTCTTGTATGAATATCATCTTCATCCAAGAGATTCCTTGTTACATCTTCCTCTATGCATTCACAGTGGACATTTGTATTGGGGATTATAGGAGTATACAATCTCCTTACCCCTGCCATAAAAGCTTCTGGGTCAATGTATCTATTAGGGGCTGCCCCCATCCTGTATCTTTCCAACCATTGACCTACTACATCAATGGCACCCTTTCCAATTGTGAAGTTAGAAATCTTAAACTGCCTAGGGGTCAAAGTCCCCTTCTTATGTGGCGCAAAATGCTCATTGTCTGTTAACAATAGCTGCCATATGAATTCCATTGCTACCACACTTGTTGGTACATAATATGCTAATAGATGAGGTGGGTGAATACACCCATATACCCTGATGACTGTGTAATTTTTTTCCAAAAACAAGTCACCCCAATTATGCTTTCCACCCCAGCTATCTATATACTCACAAGGCCTAAGTAGTTGTATAACTTTTACTGGGATTCTTGTTCTGCTGGTCCCCAAACTCTGTACTATTGGATACACAATCCAATTCTAAAAGGAACAATAGTCACACTCCCTAGAAGTGTAATTCCAAACCCTCACCCAAAATTGTATAGGATTTGGTCCTGACTGATAGAATCTCTGAGGGACTAGGTTATTAACATCCATGATAACAAAATTGAAATGTAAAAGGAGATGCATAAGAATGGAGTAATCTAAAAACTTGGGCTCCTTCTCCTTTGGGTTCTTCATTCTCTTCTGGGTTGCAATGAAACCCTCATGCATTTCATCTATGATGTGTTGAATATAATCATATCTGGTATTGGAGTGGACCTCTTGTAGGTCCAACACCATCATCAAAATTCCTGCATCTATCTTTTCTACATCACCATCTATCCCCAGCACTCTGCAGAGGGCATAGGCGACATACTTAATATAGAAGTGTAGATCCTTATAATAATATGGGCTGTCCCCGGACATAGGATCTAAATACTTTTTCACTTCTTTTAGCATATGTTTTAGCAACTAGCTCCTAGCAATCCCAGGCTTCAAAGTATACCTCTATTTTTGCTTTGTCATGTCAATTCTGGTAGACATGGTGCTATATAGACCGAAGGCTTGCATGAACAAATTCCTATTCAGTATTAATAAAGCAGTGACATAATCCCTCCTGATGGTCTTAGATAAAACATCATAATGATTGGCCAGGTCCAAGAATAAGTCTATATCTAGGAAGACATCAGGAACAATTAACCTTGCTAAACCACAGGTCCAAGGGTTTGACACTGGGATGGCCTTGTCAGAATTTTTATAAAAATAGTTGAAGAGAGAAAAACCTGTTATTCCTGGAGTAACAGCATCTCGACCATCTTTATATTCATCAATGAGCACATTTGCATTGACCTTCTTATTTTAAGTCGAACCAGGAAGGAGACGGAGGAATTCATCTGAATAATTCACTTTTCCCTTTGCCTCGTCCTCCACCCTCTCACTTTCTCCGCTGGTCAAAGCTACACTCACAGCTCTGCTCATGTTTTCAGTGCTTGAATTCCTCTTTGTTATTGGTATTGAAACAAATCTATTACAGAGACTCACAGACTGTCCCGTGCACAATTCTGGAAATAATGAACCTTTATATCACAGAAAACTCTGCAAATCCTTGAATTTTACTCTGTTTTGGCAACTGAACTCTTTAAATTTAGTAACTCTGAAAGAAAGGTGAATGCAAATGAACAAGAAATCATCTCCTTCTAGTAACCATTCAAGGTACATAGTTCATGATTCTCAGAACATCAATTCTGTCTTAAATTCCACATACTGTGAACATAATTGAAAACCTAGCCATAGTTTCCTGAGTGTGACAAGAAAATCAAATTTGTAAAACTGAATCCTCGGCTAAACCTGATAAAATTCAAATGAGCTGACATGTCACCCTAGGATTGGCCCTCTGTCATACATCTCAGCTACCCTTTTTCTACATAGTAATCAAAATATGGAAATCTGATTGGCCGCTGAATAATTCATACTGACATATTTAATACTGGCACCTTTCCACAAAAATTAACATTAAGCGACAAGGCGACTGCACTCATTTTCTATGTCGCTGATCCCAATCCTTAACCCATGATTTATCCAGAGACATAGCGACTATGCAACTTCCTTACCTTTACTAACTAGAGTCAACATTTGGCGATCACGTGACACAAAGCAAATCTAAGTCGCCAGTGGTTATCACTAACCCACGTTCTTTTCTGAGACTACGTGACTAATAGTTAGTGTTATCTTTCATAGTTATTTCTTAGTCACCAAATTTTATCTCTCTTATGCCAGACTACGCGACAACCCTTAGTCGACTGATCGCTGAACGCAGATGCTGAATGCCTAAAACTTTATGAGACATCGCGACAAAGCATTCTGACCTTAAAATTATCTTGCGACCTCGTGACATACCCTTGACCGCTGAGTCGTGAGGACTTTTCTCCTTAGGCTCTTTTATCCTCAGACTTGGCGACTACCGTAGGATCCTTTAATGATTTCATCTGACGGCTGTCGCTTAATCGCCAAGTAACTTATCATGCCTTTAAAATATCCTGAGACCGTGCGACTAGCAGTAACCCTTAAGCAGTCTCGTAGTTGTTGAATATAATTATACCTTTAAGTGATCATTCTGAAATCCATTTATCTCCTGACAGATGTCTTCTTTTTATTTGAAAGAAGAGTTATCTGGCGACAATCCCGACTGTGCTTTATCCCAAACCGTAAATGGTTAGTCGCCAAGTCTCGGCAGTTTTAACTTAACCGGCCTCTTTTCTAGAGACTGCGTGACTAAAGGCTTTGCATTACACATTACATTAAACTCATTTAGCGATTATGCAACAAAAGGTAATCGCAGTGTCTCTTAATAAACTCTTAACTGTGGAAAACATCTTGCGATCATCCGACCTGTCTGTGGGCCCACTGATATATTACTACTCCATTCAAATGATTCAGCGATTACGTGACACAAAGAAAATTACAAAGTCTGGGAAAGAACAGGGAATATTTGGTTATTACATGAGACTACGCGACACATGTTAATCGCTAATTCAGAAGGAAAAAGGAATATGTTGTTTTGAGTTGTGCGACTAAGCAATTAGAAAATAAATCACGACTTAAGTGAGGAAAAAAGTAACTGAGAAACATAAGCGAACAATGCCTTAGGGTTTTCTTCAATTTTGAACATTGAACAAGAGCTAGGGTTTAAGACTTTTGAATATTTTCATAGGTTTTAGGCTTGAAAACAAGAAATTTTTGAAACCTGGAGAGGGAAGACCACAGAACTGAGGAAAAAGAAGGCAAAACCTGGAATACAACCAATATTGGCTCTGATGCAGATTGGCTAAACAAGGTTTATGACAAAGAACCATAGAATCTCTGGTTGCAGACCATCACAAAAATGGAGCAGAACAGACCAAAAACAAGAGGGGAAATATTTACAGAACTTACAAACAGGGAAAAGACTAAACATATAATACATATTTACTTGTGCGCTACAATGATTTTTACTTGAAGAAAGGTTTCAAAAATTTCCCATGCACAGGAAACTCAAAACCTGCTCCCTCCATATCCTTCAACAAATATGAGTCTTTTCCATAATGTTCTGAGATTATATAAGGCCCTAACCATAAAGACTCAAATTTCTTATGCTTACCTCTGTCTTCTATCCTTGCATTCCATTGGAGAACTAAGTCACCAGCCTGAAAATTTCTGTTAGTAGCCCTCTTGTCAAAAAAATACTTCATTTTATGCTGTAACCCTATGTTGTCCCTCCGACTCTCTCTTCTGGTTTCATTCAACTCTATCAATTGTATCATTCTGTCTTGCATTGGGTCAAAAATATTTAAATGTTCTTCTTGTATAAACTGGTAAATAGGTAATAAATTATTCACTGGCAACCTTGCTGGTAAACCATATACCAATTCAAAAGGGGATTTACCAGTTGCCTTCTTGATTGTGATCTAATCAGCCCAAAGGGCTAACCTCAACTTTGTATGCCATGTTTTCTTATTTTGTTCCAGAGTTCTTTTTAGTATCTTCAATATGCTTTTGTTGCTAGACTCAGCTTGTCCATTAGCTTGTGGGTGGTATGGGGATGAGTATGATATTGTAATCCCATACCTTTCACAAAAGCTTGTCATTTCTTCTGATCTGAAACTCATAGCATTATCCATTACTAATTTACTAGGCACACCAAACCTAGTTAAAATATTATCCATGAGAAACTCAGTAACCACCTTTCTTATTTCTTTTCTGGTAGGGATAGCCTTAATCCATTTAGTAAAGTAATTAGTGGCCACCAGTATCCAACTATGTCCTGCACTAGATTTCTCTTTAAATTCACTGATAAAATCAATCCCCCACATAGCAAAAGGAGCCTCAGTACTCACTGGATTCAGCAACAGTGCTCCTGCAAATTTTAATTTGTTGGAAAACTTCTGACATGGTTGACATTTTCTGACATGAACATATGTGTCTTTGAACAAGGTAGGCCAATAATATCTTGACCTCAAAATCTTATGGGCGGTGGTCCTAGCAGAAAAATGACCTCCACATTCCCCTTCATGCATCTCAACTAAAACCCTCTCAGCCTGGAAATTGTCAAGGCACAACAATAATATACCATTCTTATCTTTCCAAAACAAATCCCCTTGAATTAGAATATACCTTTGAGTTTGTAACTTCAAACTCCTCTTTTGATTTTCAGATAAATGATCAGGGCACCTAGCATGCTTGAGAAAGAAAACAATATCAACATAATATGGCTGCCTTTCTATACTAGTAATAGCCTGATCATGTGTCTCTGTCTGATTTAGGTGCACCAAATCTAGATTTTCTTCTATCATAAGTTTTTCCAAACCTTGTCCTCTTATTATTTTAGTGATACTAATCTCAAGATTGAACTCCTATATTCTTGTAATCCATTTACATCTCTTACCAGTAACCTCTGATTTTGTAAGGATATCTTTCGCTGCTAAATGTGGAACATATGCCTGCACTCTAGCACAAACCAAGTAAGGCCTAAAAGATTTTACAGCCTTAACCAATGCATAATCCTACTTTTCCATTTTTTCACAATTAAGTTCTGCAGCCTGCAAGGATCTACTGTAAAAAGCTATAGGATGTTCAAATCCTTGTTCATCCTTTTGAAGTAATATTGCAGCAATAGTATGAAATGAGGAAAATAAAAACAAAGAGAAAGGCCTAGTGTAATCTGGAGATTTTAAAATTGGAGCCTGTTGTATTGCCTCTTTAATTCTTTCAAATGCTTGCTGAGCTTCCTCATCCCAAACAAACTTAGTATCTTTTTTCAGCAATTTCACAATGGGCTTAACAATTTCTTCAAAGTTGACCACAAATCTTCTGACAAAATTTATCTTTCCTAAAAAGGACTGCACACCTTTTAAATTTCTTGGAGCAATTACTCTTTGAATTTCCTCCACTCTCTCAGGGTCTATCCTTATCCCTTCTTTGGACACTATATGTCCCAACAACTTCCCCTCTTTGACCACAAAATGACATTTCTTAGGGTTCAATGAAACACCATATTCCAAAGCTTTGTTAAAATTTTTACCCAGGTGGTCATAATGATCCAAAGCCCTCTTGGAATATGCAGTCAAGTCATCCTGATAAATGACCATGAATAGATCTATAAAATCTTTGAAAGCAACATCCATGGCCCTTTGAAAAGTTTCTCCTGCATTTATTAATCCGAAAGGCATTCTGATATAAACATATGTTCCCTAAGGAGTAGTAAATGCAATTTTATACTGTTCTATTTCTTTAACTAAAACCTGGTTGTAACCTGAAAAACCATCCATCATGGAAAACAATTCACAACCAGTAACCTTATGCAACATTGCTTCCATATTTGGCAGTGAATAGTTATCTTTCAATGAAGCAATATTGAGGTTCCTGAAATCAACACATAGCCTGATGTCACCATTTTTCTTCCTAACTGGCACTAGGTTTGATACCCATCTTGAATGTCTAATAGGGTGGATTATCCTAGCATCTTTGAGTTTCATCAACTCTTGTTACATCTTGGGAGCCAACAAGGGATTAATAGGTCTTTGTTTCTGTCTGAATGGCCTGACATCGGACTTCAAAGGAATTTCGTGTTGGAAAAGGTCTTCTTTGTATTATTTCAAGTCATCATATGACCAAGCAAAGACATGTTTGTATTTTCTCAATAGTTTAATCAGGTTTATTCTTATATGAGAATCCAAACCTTTTCCAATGTATACTGTTTGAGGATTATTTTTCAGATCCTAAGTTTATTTCTTCTAAATCCTCAACATTGGAATTGCTTAACTTGGATGTATCATTTTGCTGAGTTATAAACAATGCCTCAAGTTCAACTAGACCCCTAGGAATCTGATTAGAACTTAGCTGGACAACTTCATTTCCAAAGATATAATCCTTCCCATCATCATGTTCCAATAAGGAACCACAATCAATACTTTGATTCTCATAGTGATCTAAACATTGCATGAACCTTAAAATATCTTGATCATCCTGGAACACCTGCCAGTTGTATATGTTGTCTAAAATGACTAGTCTGGTTTTTACTTCAAGTATTGATACTCCATGTAAGGTCAAATCATCATTTTTCATAGCCACATTTGCTATAAAATCAGCCATAATATTTTTTGACCTTTCTATCCAATTTATATTGAGAGCATCAAACATCTCAAGTTGATCCCAAATAGCATGTTTGTACATTTTCAATCTATCATTCTTCACAGCATATTTAGATCTGACTTGTGCTACCACCAACTCAGAGTCACCATAAACCTCTAAACATTTTATACCATGTTTGGTAGCAATCTCAAGTCCTAAGAATAAAGCCTCATACTCTGCAGTATTGTTTGTACATTGAAAGTCCAATAGAAATGAGTATTTAAAAGTTGTACCTGATGGAGATATTAATAATACTCCTGCCCCTGATCCTTCTTTAGAGCAAGCACCATCAAAGTACATTTTCCATAGTCCATCTTCCTGCAAGATTGGTTCTCTATTTAAAAGGTCAGCTTCTTGATTTCTATGCTCATCTCTTTGCATTCTGAAGTTTTCCATGTCTATGTCAATGCAACAGTTCACATGAGTATCCTCATATTTTTCTATCATGTGGGGAGTTCAGATTTCTCTCAAAACATTGATGTTCTCTCCAGCAATATTGAAAGTAGCAAATGATAAATCATTTTGTATACTACCACCCATTGAAGCACTCCATTTTCTTTATAATAACATGCCATAGTGAGGTGGTATGTCAACCACAAGAACATTCATTTTCATCACTATATCAGGGCAAACTACTAGCCGATAAGGCATAGCCTCAATAGTTCCAATTACAGGGACCTCTCTAGAATCCATAGCTCTGCATCTTCCATGAGGTGTATCAACTTGTAGCCCCATTTCTTTCATGATTTCAACTGGCATAACTATATTTGAGGCTCCTGAATCAATCATGCAATTCTTGAGCATTTTATCATTGATTATTAATGAGAGAAAAAAGGGTCAACAACCTTTGGAGAGGAAGTTGCATTTAAGAATATTTGAGGAATTTTAGATGTCAACACCTCCAATTCATTTCCCTTGGTAGTTGGCTTGTCAGAAACTACCACTGGACTCTGAACCTTTATTGTGGGTACACTATTTAATAATGACAGGACCTTCTCCTTATGTTCTTTTATCCTCATCATTTCTAGAAATGGAACCTTAACTGTCATCTGGGAAAAGCACTGACCCATGTCTACTAGAGTATACCTCACATATGAACACTTTGACTTGTTAATAATAACTTCACTTTCCCCATTGTGTTCCTTTTGAATTAACTCATGGACCATATTTGGCTCTATAGCCTTTGTGACAATCTTGACCTTATGTTTATTTATATTTTCATTAGGTCCTTCCTTTTTCTGAAAATACTTGGTGTCTGCCTTGTTCTCCTTTATAAAGACACCTGAAGGTTGGCTACCAGTTCCGCCTACCACCCTATTCCTTAGGTGGTAATTGCTTCTAGCTTTATTTACTAACTCAGCAGTAATCCTAGCCTTTTCTTCATCTGAAGCTTTCCTTATGAGTGGAACATCCTAACCATCTTGAGCATAACATCTTACACTGTCATCAATTTCATCAGTTTCACTATCAGACAAAACCTGTTGGTGATGATTCTCAATCCTTTTTTGTGATACATAGGAGTCATGATTCTCCTCTTCATTGTTTGAATCAACATCATGGCATGAAAAGGTATTAGTCATACTATAATCACAGTGTTCCCCCTCATCCCTTTCCTTTCCCTCACCTGCCTTTAAATCCAAAGAGACAACACAAAAATCAGGATTATAAGAAGCGTCACAAGCCTCACACCATGTCTCCTCATTGCAGAAATGGATAGAATTTCTATGTAGAGGATCTGGAGTTATATTGTCTGTTCTTTCCCTTTTAGGTGCCATAACAGGATTTCCATCTTTGAACTGAGTTCCATATGGATGATTTTGCATTCTATTCTAAGGATTATAAGTAGTATTGTAAGAAGGTCTATTATTCTGAGGAGCCCTATATTCTTTGTATTCCGGCTCTTTCAAATTACTCTTGCTAAACCTTGCATCATCTCTCCTATTTAATTTACCAGACACTCTTCTGTTCATTTCAATATTAACTGCTATTTTATAAGCATCAATGAGTGTTCTAGGGTTCTTATCTCTCAGAGCATATCACATCTTGGAATCAAAGGCATTTAAATAGGTTGCTAGACAAACCTCTTCATCTAGCTTTATCTTATGAAATAGTTTATGCATAGCTCTTTGAAATCTTGTGTTAAACTTTGTAACTTCTTCATTGTAATTTTTCTTGATATTATTGAACTCATTCAATAAAAAGCCTTTATTTGTTTTGTCTCCATACTGATCTTTAAATAATTCAATCAACTCATCCATGGAAACAATAGAGCCATTAGCAAGGCTTCTAAACCATTCTCTTGCATCTTCAATAAGGGACTGAACAAATAGCTTCATTAGTACATCTTCATGGGTGATATTCAAGTCATCAACAAAATCAATGAATTTCTTTAAATGTGTTTCACAAGAAATCACATTACTACCAGCAAACTTTGGGAGCTTTTCTCCTATATCACCCACGTCTTTAGGAAATGCATTAGGGTATCCAGGGATACCAAAAAAATCAAATTGCTTGTACCTCTCATTATGTAGTGGTTTCCTTTGAAAACTATCATCTTCTTTAGTCATAGTAGCTTTTCCTCTAGAAGTTGTATTATTCTCTGGTCCAGAATAAGAATACTTTGAA
>MU224256.1:4218243-4234863 GCA_018584345.1 Thuja plicata | reverse complement strand
GAATATAAATATACAAATTTTGAAATTCAATTCCTTTGTAGTTTCATTCACACATGAGCTCTCGTTTTTAACATTCTACATACGATTGATTTCTCTTGTTTTGAACATTCTACATACTATTGATTTAGGGTTTCAAACTAAAAATATTCTCATGTGGCTGAACATTATAAACGAATAGCCTACCTACTTTATTGCCTTTAAAAGTGAAGAGTGGTTTGACTAAATTGAGAGTCTAAACACACAAAAAAATGAAATGTATCTTGTTAATGGTATTAAGTCATTGGTTTCAATTTCAAATGTGCGAGCGATTCATAAGACTGTTCCACTTTATTAGCAAAAGAATATATTAATAATATTAGCAGATTGAGAATTGAATAATAGTTTCAGTCAGATAAAGAGATTCATAAGACTCTTCCATTTTTATTAGCAAAAACACCCATTTCTGACAACGGAAAAAGAATTACCGGCTGCGTGAGACAATTTTGCGGTTAAGGGTTTCTCCCCATATAAAGCCTATCGGCTAATTAGATTTAGATTAGATTTAGAACAAAGTATCAAAGGTATACAAATTGTTGAAAAGTTTAGCTTTTAAAATACTCTAGAAGATTTTAATAAAATTTTAACTTGTTACCAAGTTAGTAATAACATTTTAACTTGTTACCAAGTTAGTAATAATGAGTTTAAATAGACTAGTACGTACTTTATCAAAATTAATTTTATTAGATTTATAATAGTTTGGAATTTGAGGAGAATGATGGTTTAATTTACTTTAAGATTGGATTTAGGTAAGTTTTAAAAAAATATAGACTTTATATTAAAGTTTTTAATTATTTGGGTAGTATTTTTATCTCTAGAATATTTGATTTTTTTATGTAAAGAGATAAAAGAGGGATTTAACTATAGAATATTATTAAAATTAATTTGTTAGAATTAAATAGATTGATTTAGTTTTGAACATTGTTATTCCATTGTATTCACAATTAATTAAGGTTTGGAAAAAAAAAAAACTTATTTATATTAATATAAATAAAGGGTATAATTTTGAGGGTATAGTTGATTAAGGGGAGTAATTATGATAGTAAATTATAGTTAAACTAGAACATAATGAACTCTATTATTTTAGTATGTTAAGATTTACGATTAATGTTTATCAATAAATATGATTTAGTACAATTATTAAGGTTCATTTTGATAAATTGATATAGTGAAATTAAGGCGTTAAATATTTGATTTAAATCTATAAATTTTATATTTATAAGTTAAAGGAAAATTTTGATTTGATTTTCTAAGAGGAATTAGATTTCATTTGAACTTAAAATTCTATCCCATTAAATTGTACACTTGTTTTATGTTGACTTTTAGTGGGAACCTTCTCCGAGGTTGTAATTTAAAATTATGTTTAAGTTAAATATAAGCTTGAATAGTTTGATTAAATATTAAAGTAATTTGTTCGAAGTATATATATTTTTACTTGAATTTGGTTTACTAGTATAGTGGTGTTACCATATACTCTATATGAAAATTAGATGTATAAGATATCTCATTAGATAGATTAGATCATTAATTAATCTAAATGTAAATCTATATAGGGTAGATTTTAAGCATGTTTTGGATTATGAGTTAATTATGTAAAGAATTTAGTATGTATAGTATTCTTTTTATAGGGATTAGATATTTTTTTTATGTTTTAATATCAAATTTAATTCTTTTAGAAGGGTTTTTTTTTTTGGAGAACGTTTGTATTTGAATTCACTAATTATTGGAGATTATGGTATTAGTAGGACATTATTTAATTTTAGTTGATAAATTTATATATATGTTTAAAAAGGACATTATGAAATTATTTGTAAATCGCAATTACATATTGCTAAATTATGGTTTATCGAATTAATCTAAGAAAATTATTATGATATAGGGTAGTAAATATATTGGTTACTAAGGTACTTTTGTTAAATTTGATTATTATTTAAGATGAGTCATTTCATAATTATTTATGCATTAGCATTTATGTATTGCTAGAATTGTGGTTAATTAATTAATTTAAGAGGGATTTAAATTTAAATTTAAATCTGCTATAGAGTTTTTAACAAGTTAGTATAAACGTTTTTAGTTTAAATTGATATGTCTAATATATTAACTTATTATTTTGGATGTAATTGATTTTCATGAGGGGAATGTTGACGAAGGCAACCTTAGATTTGATACCCTTCGAAATGGATCAAGGTTCTAAACTAGTATCTACATACCTCACTAATAGACAGCTAGAGACATGTGTATGTGTATTCATAGATAACTTTAGTCATTTTGGTATGATGGGTGTTTATGTATGATTAATATTAGTCTCTTTAAAAAATTTCAATTAATGATTGACGTTTTCACTAACGATATATATATATATATATATATATATATATATATATATGCCAAAGATTGAGGCTAGATTTATATTGAAATATGAATTAAATAAAATGTGTTATTACATAGAAATGTAACCCTTAATATATATATGTTTTTTTTTAGTGTTTGGTCATGTTCTTTAGAGCACCTTGGACGCAAGGTGTCATGTAGCTTCTACTCCCTTCTTGTGGCTAAGTGTTAGTCACTATGTATATGTGATTTGATTTAATTTGATTTTCAGCTTTGATGATCTTGGAAGTGTTGTAGGGCTAGCTTGAATTCTTTTGGTTTTGTTGTAATCATCTAGAATCATCTAGTCACCAAATTTTCTTTTATCTATTATTAGGGTTCCTGTTCACATTTATTTCTTTTAGATTTTCATAAGCTTTTGAGTTTTGACTTTAAATTTGTGAACCTTGATTTACATTTTCTTATGATCTTGAGGTGGCTAGGATATGTGTTATGTTGCTAGCCCTGTGTTGTGAAATATTGTTCTCTATCATGTTCAATGTGGAAAATTGATAGAATGTGTAAACGGAGTAGGTTGTGAAGAACGTACCATTATCATTCTTAAAAGCATATTGTGCTTGAAATATGACTTATCAGTAAAGAAATGTTCAAATAAATTAACATGCACCTTCTTATAAATATTAGATATACATTGCATTAAATGATTAGCCTTGATCAATATATCTAGAAGGGAGTATTGATACTATGAGTATGCAGTATAGATGAGGTCACAGTTCCCCCACCTCTTTGATGAAATCCAGGAGGATGTTCATGCCTAGAGGGGGAGGATGTGAGGCCTACCCTAGTCTAACATAATCTTAACACTATTTCTCATTTATATGTTCTCTTGTCGATTCAGATTTTGTTATAGTTGGACTATTGGGATGCATGAATTCTTTATGGATCTATTGAATCCTTTTCTTGTAAACAACACCTGATTATGTAATCGAGGAATCTATTAGATACTTTGTGTGAGTGATGCAGACTTCCGTTTAGGATTTAGTTTTGATGGTTTAGTATATTGGATTAGTAAGTGGATGTAGATAATATCAGTATGCAGATTTATTAAGAGTTATGTTTATGCATAGATTAGATGCAGATATTGTTTAAGTTAAATGAATCATCGAAGAAAATGTGAGTGAATGTGTGTTTAATTTACATTATGTATCTTGATATGTTTAAAGTATTGATTAATTGTACCTACTGATGTGTGCAATGAGTGTGCAATAAAGTTGACCATGGTACTAATCGGGGATTAAGAAATGGACCTATGTGAAAACCGTGATGCTAAGTTCATGTCTATAAAAAGAGACATGGACCTCATTGTATTGTATTTTTAATCGTAAAAGTGTGATGTATGATTGTAATTTATTTATTTGAGTAAATGTGTAATAAGTCATGCTCATGTAAAATTGTTGTGTTACTTGACACACGTGCACCTTGTGCATTGGCATGGTTAGTGAATGTGACTAGCATAGGCTTAAATTTACCCAGGAGTTACCTAGTATATTCCCTATGCTTACCCTAAAGTTTAGAAAGATAAGATTGAGATGAGTTTGAGTCAAGAGAGACTAGATTGAGTCTTGAGGGTTGGATTTTCGAGAGTTAACCTTGGGTGGAGTTTAGAAGGGTCATTTGGACTCCTAGGGAGTAACTAGGGTCAAAATTAACTACCCCACTTGGTACCTTAGGGGTTAGGGGTCATTTTCAGCCCATTAAGAGTCTTGAAACTCATTTATGACTCCCCTAAAGTCTCCATTTTGGGAAGTGGCTAATTTGAAGAGTTGTAAGACTTTGGTTAAGCCATCCTTTCTTCCCTTGCAAGCATTTAACTCCATTTATGGAGAAGGAAAGTGGGGAGAGTTGATGGATTATGGTCTCTCCTCCATTTATGACTTCTGATATTTTAGGAAGAATGCCTATATAAGGAAGGGTTTAGAGGGAGTTTGGGTACACACCCACTCTCTACTTTTAGAGACAGGCTCATTTTTGTAGGAGTAAGTCTTGAGAGAAGGAGAAGATCTTCACAAAACACCTTGCATTTTCCATAGCTAGGATTTGAGGTGAGTTTTATGATTATCATAGTTAGAGTAGTCTTTGCTTACATTTGAACTTAGCTTGAGAAATATATGAATGGAGTTTATGTTATTGTTTTCAGCTTCATGGGTTTTCGTGGAGTTTATGAGTTGAGTCTTGTATTTTATTTTGTAATTGTTTTTATATGGGGTTCTTCAAGGCATATTCACCCTTGGGAGGGTTGGGTAACCTTGATGGGGTGAAATTTGGTGATCTACCCAAGTAGTGCAGAGTCTCCCATGTGTGGAGGGATGTATATGGGTATATGGGTGTCCATGATGCCAAGAATCCCCAATGGAATTTGGGGTTCATAAGTAAATTGGAAGGCTTGAAGTCATGACTTGCTTTGTGAATGAAAAGTAAATTTACTCCAGTTGTCGTCATAGGGCATGGAGGTGAAGGGTTGAAATTTGTTCATGAGTCCATGTGTGGCCATGGAACAAGATTATATATGTGGTACTTAGGAATGTTGAGCCCATGTGTGGCCTATTCCTAGTATACATATTTTGTATTATTGGATTTCTCCTCTTGTGGTAGTGCTCTTTCAACCCTTTGTTTTAGGTCTTTCTAAGACCTATGTATATCCTTGGGTAATGGGTATTTTCTTGTGTTCTTGTTTTTAGTTTCCTGGTTGTTATGTGTGTATGTATCCTGGTTCAATTCTGGATCCCCTATCTTGGGGGTGGCCTTGCAAAGGCCTAGGTTGAGAGGTGAGCCTCCATGGTCAACCTTGATGTTCTTGCAAGTTCAGAGAAATTCTGAAAGTATGGCCAAAGTCTTGGTGTCTTGGTTGTAATCCCATTCTCAAAGTCACTTTCTGGTTTAAAGTCTCTCCTTCAAATGTTTAAAGGTAATTGGAAAATTGTAATCCTGTTGTTTAAAGTCTCATATATTTTGAAAGAATTGTATTCACTACTTCCTTGTAATAAGAAGATCAAACTTGTTCTATATGCTTGTGTCATTAATTTCATTATTGGCTACTTCAGAATTAGTCTTGTTAATGTTCTATTAAAGTGATAAGAAAATAAATCTTAAGGATTGTAACTTTATATGTTGTTTCAATTATATAATAAAATTTCAATTAATTTAAATCTGTGAAATCTACAAAGGTGTAGAAAAGATTTCATCTTCTATCATTAATATAACATGTTTAAATGAAAATATATGTTCTATAGATTAAGGTTTAAGTGCCCAAATTTTGGGGCATGACACATTCTTTCTAAGGAAGTTTGAGTTATGTTTTGGACAAGGGTAATTCTAAGGAAAAATTTTGATATATCTTAATCTCAAAGTGGTGATGATGTAAAAAGATAATATTTTTTGATCTTTGCCTGGGATAAAGTCACTTTGATAAAGATGATGATGTTTGATATGATGATATCAAGGTATGTCAAGTCTGAGCTTTCGAACTAACAATGTTTTAGATAATAAACATTCTTTTCAGAGAAGGGATGATCTTTAATGTTTTGAGATTCACATTATTTTCTTCACATTTTCCCAGGATAGACACTAGTTTTGGACGCCAACTGAAGAGTTCTTTCAAGTTTTTTAGGTCAAAACAGGAATAAAGTATCTCTGGTTAATTGCGGTACAACTCCACCGATTGTAATAAAGTGAATGGTCGATCGCAGTACTTTATCACTGATTGTGGTAATAAACAGGTTGATTGCGGTAATAAACAAGTTATATGTAGTAGACTTCCATCAATTATGGCAAAATGTGGGCAATTGCGGTAAAAGGGAAACAGTCTCAAAAAGACTAGAAGATAAGTACCACTGTCTGACAATTTTGATATTCTGAGAAAATACTTCTAATTTGCAAGATAGTTGATATTGACAACCCTAGACTTGAACACGTTTGACTCATTTTGACAGTTGGATGTTTGTTTTGCGTTTTCAAAAACTGATCAAAGAAAAAGCACAACAGACACTGTTTTGAAGAATGAAGACTGACAATGTGTATGTTCTACAATTTTTTCAAGGTGCAAGGTTATCAAAAGGTCTCAACAATGAACAGTCTAATTAATCTAGGTCAATGGCTTCAGAATACATTTTTATAGGCCCAATGCTTGAATGTTTGTTAGCTCACACAGCAATTGTCACACTACTAGGACACGAAGGTCCACGACGTAGGTGCCCATGTTTTTTCTATTTCCAGGTATTGTTGCCATGGAGTGAAGATCTCTTTCACTACACAAATACCATGGGACACATATGTTGGGAATCTTGGAGGGAAATTCTACAACCCCTTGCACTATAATAAGGTACCTAATCAGAGGTAAATCAGGTTGGCCTCTAATTATACAAAGTTGTAGTAAGGGTCTTTGGCACCTATCCAATCAGTTTGTACATGTGTGACTCACTTAAGAGCCTAGTTGACTACGTTGGCTCCTTAGAGATATTCATCCGATCCAAATTATCATCAACGCACCTAGCCTGAGCATGGCTAGATAATATGGAACTTTGGTTCGCACCTTGTTTATATACCGATCAAAAGGATTACCGGTTTAAGGTCATTCTCTGAGGAAGAAGCGCATTCCCAGGACAGACCTTTCTAGAAAGTATAAAGGTGTCTAATCTAACAGATTGTGCAAGTGCACCCAAAACTCAAGACACAAGGTAAATCGATTAAGCTCCAAAAATTTGAAATGTGAACTAAGATACACCACCATACAAGCACAAGTGTTCATTTTTAATCCCAAAAGTAGGTGTTGATTTCTTGTTCAATTTTAATACACCAAATCGAGAAATTCTTTGCCTTGTTCAATTTTAGTCCCCATGTCAATTTTAAGCCCAAATTTGAAATGTGAGATGTGAGATGTTTGACAAACACTATTCTTTTTAAGCCCAAATCGACAAGTGAATTCCTTTTAATTTTTTTTGTTTAAACAAGTTAGTATCAAAAGGATTTTTGCAAAGTGAGAGTATGTGTAACTTTGAAACAATGAATGATACTCACCAATAACTTACCCTTCCTATTCGTGGGAACTCGTCATCCTACAGACAAATAAAGAAAGTATCAGATTTTCAGATAGAAAGATAAAGAATTTGGCCTTGATGAGCAATTTTTTAGGTGATTGTGGTGATGCACAGACAATTGCAGTAAATAACAGGCAATTGCAGCAAAGCACTTTCAATTGCGGTAATGCACAATCAATTGCGGTCTAGATCGGTCAATTGTGGTACAATTCTTCTGATTGTGGTTCCTATCAGTCAGTTGTGGTAAAATGTAGGAAAGACAAAGACCCAGAAGACAAAAGAAAAGAAATGCAAAAACCTATAATCGATTGCGGTATTAAACCAGTCGATTGCGGTAAAATTTTGTCAAGTGCGGCAAAATACTTGCGATTGCAAAATAACACAGATATTGAAAAAAAAATAGAAATTTTTAGGTCTGTGACCATACGGCTATGGCTAATCAATTTTTTTTGTTGTCTACAAGAGATATTTGGGTTGTTTGTTTCACGTTGGTTTTACCAAAATGTATGCCTCCTCTTTCATGATTCATGATTCCCAAGCTTTCCAAAGGCGAGGGTTAGTAGCAAAGGTTTTACAAAGATAGAAATCAAGTACACAAGAACTACTAAAACAAATAACTTGAAACGTAACTAATAAAATGTACAAGGAATGAAAGGAAAACAAATGAATGCAAACCCTAAAGTGCTTGAATCTTCTATTGTCTCTCTCTACTCCTTTCAAAATGTTGTTTTTGATGCTCAGTATTGGTGATGAAATAAATGGTTGAGATCAATCCCAGAGATAGGGAGATGAACGGTTGAGATCAATCCCAGAGAGAGGGAGATGAATGATTGAGATCAAAGGAAACTGGAGAAGCCATCAGTAAACTCCACCTCTTCATTTGGTAAAGAGGAGATAGAGTTTGGTTGACTGAAGAGCTAATTGTGAGTTACCTTTTAGAACTAAAGAGGTGGGTGGAGTTACCCACGTGAACTAAAGAGGTGGGTGGAGTAACCCATGTGATCTGATTGGATTTATCTCTTTGAAGATAAATGAATATTTAATTCAGTTATTAATTAAAGTTTTCAACATGTGAGATAATTGAATTCTTTTTGATTTAGAATTGCCTTATTGAATAAAATTAAATTAATTTAATTGAAATTAATTTAATTGGAAGAATTTAATTAGTAAGTTTAAATATTTGAATTTAAACTATAGGAAATTGAATTTAATTAATTAATTAATTAAGGGTAATTAATCAATTAAGGTTAATTAATTAAATTAAATTAATTATTTAATTAATTTTGGGAATTTGATTAGATGATTTGGGGAATGAATTTAGATAAAAATAGATGATTAATTAATGATTAAAAAACCATTAATCAATAGATGAAAATTAGTGTTTTTAATGTAAAGTCACAAGCTTGTCCATTTTTGGGTGTCTACACTTACTCTTAAAACACACCAAGTGTATTTTCTCGTACATTTCCACAGGTCTTGAACAAGAATTTCTTCCAAACAATCTAGCTAGAGTCAAATTTGGCTTTTTAACAATGGCTCTAACAAGGTAGCTTGCTACTTAACAAGGTTTTAATGAAAACCTCTGTTCTAAACTATGAAAAGTTTCTTATACCCTCTTGCAAGGGCTTCTCACATGCACAAAAGTACAATTTTGCACAATTATTGAAGGACTACTCGAGGAAGTGAAGATCCTTAACACAATTTAGTCACTACGACCCATTAAGGAAGAGTGCATTTGTTTATAGTGGGTCGGATAGTCTCACAGCTAAAGTGAGTGTCTCCCACTTTGGGTCGTTCCCTCTCACCGTCCTCCTAAAGAAAATCTTGAGAGGCAGGTCCTCTAAGTATCTATCTATCTAACATGTATATAGAAAGCAAAATTTTGAACTTCATCAAGTAAGTTTGGGAATTTGATTCACTCAAAGAGTGAAGAGAATATCCCTATTATTTTCCTTATTTCCAAGAACTTAAAACACATTTGTTCATTTTCAACCTCTTAACAAGGAGGTTCTTATAAATTTGAAATTTATGGTTCAATTCTTCCCTTTCTTTCTACCACCCAAACGCAACACTTTTGGCTTTTTGATCAACTTTGAAAAGTTGAGAGCATATACCTAATGTTTTGTTCGGAATGGAAAATAATAGGGTGTCCCTATTAGCTAGATATCAAAGAAATGCCACAATCTAAATAAAGGAAGCTTGGTATAAAAAATACCTCATTTTGATGCTAGCAAAGGCTAAGCACTTTTTTGAGGTTTTTTGCTTGTTTTTGCTCACTCAGCTAGTGGTGATCATTCCCTCTCCGTCTCCTCCAACAAAGTTAGTCCAACACCACCAAAAAAATTTAAGAAAACCTTAAAATGGAATTGAAAATGCAATTAATTTCCTTAGCAAAATTTGCAAAAACAACTTAAAGACTTAATGCATAAAATCAATTAAGAGATGGAAACTTTTTCTTATAAGCACTAATGATTTTAATGTAATGCGCATACAATTACTGCTCTTTTTTTTTAATCTTCCAAAATTAAAGCACTGTGAATTTTCTTGGAGTGCTTGTTTTGAATTCTTACCTCTTTACTTTTCCTTTTGATTCACACCTCTGGTTTCTACACCTTTAAGTGTACGTCCATCTGCAGAAAACACTAAAATAGAGAGTTAATAATCTAATTTTAATAATCTATAACTAAAAAAACATAGAAGATTGTAGGCTTCATTTAACAGCCTGTAGGCATCGTTTCACTATGTGTATGCATCACTTTACATATTGTAGGTGTCACTTTACAGATTGTAGGCATCACTTAACAGATTGTAGACGTCACTTTACAACCTATAGGTATCACTTAACAGATTGTAGGTGTCACTTTATAGCTTGTAGGTGTCACTTAATAGATTGTAGGCATCACTTAACAAATTGTAGGCATCACTTAACAAATTGTAGGCATCACTTTACAAATTGTAGGCTGTTATAATGAATTTAGAATAAATGAGAGGGGAGGGGTGAATCAGTTATCCTCAGGTCTAGATGTAGCAAATAAAAACTTTTTGTATTTCAGATCTACTCGGCAGTAGTAGCATATGTCAAAAAATTTATTCATGCAGTTTACTGTCTATTGAAATTAGCTTGTAGAAACATAACAGTAAAACAAACCATAAGCATTCATATAAGTTGACACAAGTATTTAACGTGGAAACCCAATATGGGAAAAACCACCAGTAACATGCTACCAAGTTTTCACTCTTCTGAAGTGAGCTCTATGAGGAGCCAACCCTATTAAAGGTTACAATAACACACTATTGGGTGTGACCTGGTTAAAGGATTTAATCACCCTGTCAGGAGTGGCCTTGTTAGAGGACTTAGAACATTCCACCTAAATGTCACCTTGTTAGAGGATTTATACAAATGACTGTTAGGTCAACCTTGTTAAAGGATCTAACTGATACAATGGTTAGAAAGTAATCAACAGTTGTGATCTGATACATACAACTTACTTTGCTCAGATCCAATTAGAGCTTTGATGTTAACTTACTGGATAGCCTGCATTGTCATTTCAACCTTCTGATCTGCTTGGAAATCCATCAAGCAATCACACATGCAACTCTCTTCTTTTGTATTTAGCCTTCTCTGCTAGATCATGCTAAATAGTAAATCAACTATCCAGCCCTTTTGCATACACATCCACTTCACATTCAGCAGCACACTTCAGCATCCTAAATGAATAACCCCTTGAGGTTATCATATACCTCTCTGTCTAGGTCAGATAAATATTTTTCCACTTAAACAAGATCGTAGATCTTAGGTTAGGTTAGATCCAATGGATCATTCCATCTTTGCATTACATTTACTTCTCCAAATTAGTCTCTAATTAAATCTTGAAACCATGCATTAATTATGGTTACCCATACATTAAATGACATGGATAAATCTTTAATTAACATTACATATCCCAATAAAATTAACTAGGTCAGCCAGAGATCTCAAGTCTCATCATTAATCCAACTATTATAAGTCGGCCAACATCACTGTTTCCACTTAGAAATTTCAATGGTGCTCAGCATTGAACAACTTTTTCTCGTCACAAGCAACTTTGCTCGGCACAAGCAACTTTTCTTGGCACAAGCCAAACTTGCTCGGCACAGAACAGGCAGAAAAACTATCTTTGAAAGATAAACAACTAATTACTTTTCCAGAGTGCCAACTAATCATGTACCCTTTTAATTTCCTTAACTCAACCATTCACTTGGTCTTCTTGTTAAATCTTCTTCATCATCAGTAGATATGGTACTCAAACAGATAACAATGGTCTCACTAGTTAAGGTTTGACAACAATGATAAAATAACAATTGCTTGCATTGTCACTTTCCAACAATCTCCCTCTTTGGCATTGATGGCAACACAAAATATTAAAACAATGATTTAACAAGCATAGTTACCAACCAATCCAGAAATTCACCAGTGTTCCTTGATCTGAATGAAACTTCATTAATGACTTTAGCTTCATTCTAATTCTCATCTATAAAACATTTCTCCCTCTGTGTCTGTAATCACACTGTAATCATCTATCTCTAATCATCTGTAGACTCCCTCTGAGTAGATAATCACTTTAATGTTTTCAATAGTAACTTCTACCTCTATGCAATCTTTCCCTCTTGGTAATCTCTTCTTCTAGGAAATCTATCCCTCTTTATAGGTAATCTCTCCCTCTTTGACAATAATGCCAAAGACGTCAATAACATTATCATGTAGATCTTTAGTATCATGTTGATCCTATCATCTTGATTATGACTGATTTTCTTTTTTGTCCTTGTTCAACTTCACAACTTTAGCCAGCATCCTAAAGTGTGACTAATTGTGCATCAATTTTTCAAGTATTCTGAATGTAATATTTTATGCAACAGTACCATTCAAAACTTAATTAGCCTCAGTTAGGGGAATCACCCCCATTTTACCTCATAGATACTCATGAGCATCCTTGGGTAGTGATTTTGTGAATATGTCTACTAATTGTTCTTTAGTGTTCACATAATCTAGTCTCACTTCTTTATTCTGAACTATCACAATATATGACAACTGGGTCAGTGATTTCTTCCTTCATACCTTTCAGTAGTATCTTCAACCACATAATGTTACAACAGTTAACTACTGCTACCACATACTCGGCTTCAGCTGTAGATTATGAAGTTCAGTTTTGTTTCTTGTTTGTCTGGGAGATCAATCTCTTTCCTAAAAGAAATGCTCCATCAGTAGTGCTTTTCCTGTCATCAACATTTCTAGCCCAATCAGAGTCAGTGTAAACTCTGAGTTCAAACTGTCATTCTTCTTGTAGTATAGACCATAGTCATTAGTTCCTTTCAAATATCTTAGAATCCTTTTTACTGCCATCATGTGAGTTTCCTTGGGGTTAGTAGAAAACCTTGCAACAATTCCAACAGCTAGGGCAATATCAGGTCTACTATGTACAACATATTGTAGTTTACCAATCATTGATCTGTAGAGTGTTTGATTTACTTCTTTGTGTCATCATCTTTTGTCAGCTTCTGTGCAGTAGCCATGGGTGTACTCACTGGTTTGGACTCTTCCATTCCAAAAGTTTTTAGTATCTCCTTGATATATTCAAATTGAGTGATATAGATACCATTCTTCATTTGATAAATTTGTAAGCCAACAAAGAATTTTATTTCACCAAACATAGACATCTCAAACTCAGTTTGCATCTCTGTTGCAAATTTTTGACATAACACATCTTGTCCACTAAATATGATGTGATCTACAAAAATTTTAGCTAATGATGTACCTTTGCTTTGCTCTATCTTCAAGTACAGGTTGTTTTCATTTTTTCTTGCAAATCCAATCTTGATCAAATAACTATGCAATCTCTCATACCATGCTCCTGGTGCTTGCTTCAATCCATATAATTTTTTGTGCAATCTCTAAACCATATTCCTTTTGTTTGGGTCTACAAAACCATCAGCTTGCTCAATATACACTTCTTCCAAGATACCATTGAGAAATGCAGATTTCACATCCATCTGATAAACTTTGAATCCTTTATAGGTTGCATATGCAAGTAAGGTTCTGACACCTTCCAATCTTGCAACTGGGGCAAAGGTTTCACCATAGTCAATTCCTTCCTCCTGTGCACAACCCTTGCATACCAGTCTAGCTTTGTTTCTTGTCACATCTCCATGTTCATTCATCTTATTTTTGAATACCCACTTAGTACCAATTACATTTTTATCCTTCATCCTCGGTAAAGTGTCCAATTTTTGTTCTTCTCAATCTGTTCGATTTCCTCATTCATTGCCTGTATCCAATCTTCATTTTCTAAAGCATCTTTCACTATTTTGGGCTCAAATTCACATAACAGACATGTGTCATTTTTCAACTTACTTCATGTCATAATAGCAGAATCCTTTGATCCAATGATTTGATCAGAATTGTGATTTATTCTCACATATTTTTCTAGAGTAGGCTCAGTCCTTGTTGTAGGTTCAGTGTTTGTATTTAGTTCTAGTTGATTCTATGACTCAGCATCTCCATCAGATAGCTCGGCATTCACTTGAAGTTTCTCGGCAACTCCACTCTGTGACTCGGCAGGTGCATGCTATTATTTAGTAGTATTCTTAGGTAGTAAATTAGAATCTTCCTCATCCAGATATACGAATGATCTGTAGCTTTCAAGCTCTTGTGTACTTTCAGCTTCATTTCTCTCTACAAACTCATCAATTCTTACATTTGCACAATCAACAATTTTGTTAGTATTAGAATTCAAACATTTGTATGCTTTGCTTTTCATTGAGTAACCAAGGAATATGCCTTCTTCACCTTTACCATCTAGTTTTCCATTTTTGTTGTCCTTCAGTATAAAACATTTTCTTCCAAACACTTTACACTAGGTGCATAACCATACCAAAGTTCATAAGGTGTAGCATTTGTAACTTTCTTGACTTGAACTCTATTTAGTGTATAGACTACAGTACTTACATCTTCTTTCCAATATTTCTATGCAACATTTTTCTCCATCATTAGTGTTCTTGCACAGTTCATGATAGATCTATTTCTTCATTCAGCAATACCATTTTGTGGAGGAGTCCTAGGTGCAGACATGTATCTCTTTATGCCTCGGTCATTGCAAAACCTGTTAAACTCATTAGAAATAAACTCTCCACCTCTGTCAGATCTTAAGCATTTCAAAAAATTTCCTGTTTCCTTTTCAAATTTAGCTAAGTACCATTTAAATAACTGGAATGCATCAGATTTTTCCTTGAGAAACATTAAAGTCATCATCCTTGAATAATCATCAAAAAATAGAATAAAATATCTAGCACCACAATAGCTTCTTTCTCCAATGGGACCATAGAGATAAGTATGGACCAATTCCAAAATTTCCTCTGATATATGTGCTTTACTCTTGAAACTAGACTTAGTCATCTTTCCTAGTTGACATTGTTTACACAGCACTCTCAGGTTTCTTTAACTTAGGTAGCCCTCTAACCTTTTTCAATTTACTTATGCTTACCAAGTTATCAAAGTTCACATGACACAACCTCTTATGCCATAACCAAACACCATTGTATTGTGCAAATAAACATGTTTCTTTAGATAAATCCAGATAAAATAAGTTACCTTTAGTCTGATCACCACTTCCAACTAATTCTCTAGTAGAATCATAGATCTTTTCTTTTCTGTGATGGAATTCAACTTGGTAACCAAAAGTGTTCTGTTGTGCAACACTTAGCAAATTGTATTTAAGATCATCAACCCAATACACATCATCACATCTAATTTTTTCAGTCAGGTTAATCAATCATTTGCCTTTGATATGACATGGTGCATCATTATCAAATTTTACATATCCTCCTTTGCATTGGTTTAGGGTTTCAAACTTATCTTTGTCACCAGTCATATGATGGGAACAACCACTATCAATGATCCATCGATCACTCTTGCTCATATAAGAGATTAGTGCAATTTTCTCATCATCATCAAAATCTTCTTTCATTGAAACATAAACAACTTTAATGTCTTTCTTTTCTCTACTTTGTTAAAGGGTTTCGGGATCCCTTCAAAACCTATTTTTACCGTAATCAAAAACAACTTCTATATCATTGTCATCAGAATTATCACTGTCATTGTCAGAAGTTTCTTCAACAATATAACAAGATTTCTTACCTTTGTCTTTGTAGTCCTTATATTTCATGAAGTCTCGATCATCCTTTCTGTCTTTGTATTTTTTGTCCCTTCTTTCATCCTTTTCATTCTTGTCAGGACATCTAGTAGCTATATGACCAACTTTTTTGCATGAAAAACAAATAATAGGAAGTTTACCTCTATATTTTCCTTTTCCTCTGGATAGCCTTTTTGCCATAAGTGCTTCAAGTTCTTCAAGATCATCATCAGAAGAGTCACTGTCACTGTTCACATGTTTCTTTACTTTCTTAGATTTATTGAGAACCAACTGTGATCTAAAAGCATAATCAATCCCTTGTGGATTATAGTTATCATAATTTGACATTTCAAATGCAGTGAGTCTACCTATCAGATTTTCCAGATTCAGATTATTGTTAGGAGTACATCTCAATTCTTGAATTGTAGAAACTCTAATAGTGTATACAAGAAGTAAATTTCTTAGTACCTTTCTCATAATAGTGTTATCATCAATTGTTCCATTAGCCCCTCTAATGGAATTTACAACTTCTTTTACTCTACCACAATACTGACTAATATTTTCTCCTTCTTGAATTTTCATCTCATCAAACTTACCTCTTAGACTTTCTGATTTAGCTCTCAGCACATTTGTGTCTCCACCATAGATAGTTGCAAGTTTGTCCTACATCTCTTTTGCATTTGTACAGCTCTTTATATCATCAAATTATGAATAAATCAATGAGGAGGCAATCTCCAACATTGCTTGATTGTGCTCTTGCTTTTCTTTTAGTTGTGCAGCTGTGAGAGGAGTAGTAGGTGGTACATAGGCATTTTCAATAATTCGCTTGGCATCATCTCCAATACCAGCTAGATGTAGTTTCATCAAGCTCTGCCATGCAGGGAAGTTATCTTTGTTCAGCTTAGGAACCTCCTTCTTATACATCTTGATCTTTTCACTCCAAGTACCTTCAAATTGTTTTCAGGAGACCAAAGCTCTGATACCAATTGTTAGAA
>MU224256.1:4168896-4199185 GCA_018584345.1 Thuja plicata | reverse complement strand
AATGGTAATTAATCAATTAAGGTTAATTAATTAAATAAAATTAATTATTTAAATAATTTTGGGAATTTGATTAGATGATTTGGGGAATGAATTTAGAGGAAAATAGATGATTAATTAATGATTAAAACCCATTAATTAATAGATGAAAATTAGTGTTTTTAATGTAAACTCACAAGCCTGTCCATTTTTGGGTGTCTACATTTGCCCCTCTTTGATGTGATGCGACTTGTCACAGTGTGTCAAAGAATTTTCAGATTTGATCCTGCCCCAGTGATAGCAAGTGGACTATATGCCCCCTCAACAAATTAAGCATAGAAAATGCGTCAGATGAGCATTAATTTGTTGAAAATGTGAATCACTATATAATGATAATGAATGCATTTCTATGTTAGCTATGATTTTATTGATGATGGATGCATTGAGTATATGATCTACTATGCACATGTTTTAGATTTTTCTTATGTAATAAATGAATGCAATCTACTATGCAAAAATATCTGAGTAATGCATGTGTTAATTAGAAAGAAGTTAGTATGGATAGATGTTCTCTGGGATTGATCTAATAGACATGGAATGATAGAAAGGATTTTTTTTATAGATATAAATTGATAGAAAGGATGAGTGTCCCAAGTTACTACCCCTGTTTCCAATATTTGTTATCATTGCATCTCTTTTTTTATTTTTTGAAATTCTGAAGAGCATCCAATCCATCCAGATCACATACCACCTGGATACTGCCATGACCTCTTGATAAGAGGAAGGAGTAGAGAGATTGAATAGAAAGAGAACCTAGTGCACCCAAATATTGACCATCTAGGTTTAGCTATGTTCCCTATTTGAAAAGAAAGAGAGCCAAAAGCACCCAGATATTGACCATCTAGATACCGCTTTTCCCTCTAAAGAAAATGCAACAAGGATATCAAGATAGAACTCCTATGCACCCAGAGTCCATCTGGATAACACCGTGAGCTCTTGATTCTGAAAGGGAAAGCCAAAGAAAACAAGATAGAACTCCTACACCCCTAGAGTCCATCTAGATAGCATTGTGAGCTCTTGATTGCAACATAAAGGGAAAGACCATAGAAACCAAGATAGAACTCCAACACACTCAGAGTCTGTCTGAATAGCGTTGTGAGCTCTTGACTCTATAAACCAAAAAACCAAATAAAAGAGAAGGAATTTCCAATTCTTTCCCAGGGTTAAGCTTAGATCATGGAACTACGTGACTGCCAGATAAGTGATAGTGCCTACCACATTTATCCTAAATCATCATGGCCCTAAAATCAAAGTGAACATTCAACAAAGAGCAATCAAAGAAAATAATTCATGATCTATCATAGCTACTCTCCTCTCATGGTGGATCCTGGAGTAGCATAAGAACATAACCGTGAAATATAGACTGACATCTGACCGACTTGGCTGACCTAGTCAACATTTTTGGGTGGTTCCTTGATGTAGTTGGATTCTCTTGATTGGCTCGACTCTTTGGATAGGCTTGATTGGCTTGGTTGCTTGAGTGTGTCTGGTTTCAGTAATAGATTACTCATATAAGACTGACCTATCTTGTTCGAGCGTATCCATCACTGTGTAAGACAATTGATATGGTTGATTGATTGATTGTGATCATTTTGGCAGCTGATCAAGCTGTGTCAGATGGGCCCAATGCTAATTCGCAAAGCTTATGATTGTGACAATTGATAGATTCGCTTGGTCGTCAATTGCTTGCTGATAGGTTTGATAGAATGATAAAGCTATGTTAGATGAGCCCCATGCTGATTTGCAAAGCTCGTGATTATGACATTGATTGACTGGGCGTGATCACCCTTTTCTCTTTTGATAACTGAGTTAGTTTTATTGCTTGGGATCTTGCAATTTTTTGAATGTTTTTTATGAAGATTGATTTTCTCAGGACATTTTGATCTTTTTAGGATTTTTGATGAGTTTTCTGATTTTTTAAATTTTTTTAGGACATTTTGAATCACCCCCTAGTCTGGTGGACCAGTACTAACCATGGATAAGTGCTTGGTTCTTAGAGGGGAGTGTGCTTCTGGATATAGCTTGGGTAGGCAGTCTTCCATTTGAAGTGTGCTCAAGCTTTTGGAGTTCATTTATGGTGAAGCTGGATTTGATCACTTGGCACCTGTTTTCCAGGTTTTCACCAAGGTACCTACTTAATAGTGCCTATTTACTAGGTTTTCACTGAGAGAGCAATTTTTTTTCTCTTTAATTTTTTTCTTTTTTGATTTTTTTGTTGTCACTAAGGCGCCTGTTTGCTAGGTTTTCACCAAGGTAACATTTTATATTTTTTGATTTTTTTTTGGTATTTTTTGGATATGTAGATAGGTTCCTTAACCATAGAGTCCTCAAGGGTATAACCTCTTGAGGTGCATGTTGTTGATGTATCTGGGGAGCTGATCTCCTTCTGGCGTCACCAGTATGAATGCCCCACTCTGAGTAGAGCTGACAATGACAAATGGTCGTAGCCAGTTAGGCTCAAACTTTCTAGGTTTGACTCTCTCTACTTGGCTCTTTTAATTTTCCATGAGGAAAAGGTCTCCTACGTTAAATGTTCATGGCTTCACCTTCTTGTGATAATTTCTTCTAAGGTGATTTTGATAGCCTTGTAAGTGGTTAAAGGCATGATGTCTTCTTTCATCTAGTAATTCTAGTTCACTGAGCCTTGCTACTCTGTAGTCTTCATCTGTAATCAGGTTCTTCAATTATATCCTTAGGGATGGGATTTCCACCTCAAGGGGTAATACCACCTCTGATCCATAGACTAGGGAGAAAGGAGTGGCTCCTATAGGTGTTCTGAAACTACTTTTATATGCCCATAATATGGGACTAAACTATAAATGCCAGTCTTGCCTTGATTTGTTCATTTAAATATTTTCAAGATTGTCTTGTTTGTAGCTTCGACTTGGTCATTCCCTTAAGGATAATAAAATGAGGAGAACCCTTGCTTGATATGGAATTTTTTGCATAGCTCTTCAACATCCTCATTTTGAAAAGGTGTACCATGATCTGTCAGGATAGTTTGAGGGATCCTATCTCGACAGATAATGTGGTTAAGTATGAACATTGATATTTGCTTGCTAATTATGTAAGTGTGAGGAATTGCTTCCACCCACTTGGTGAAGTACTCTGTTGCTGCTATGATGTATTTGTGTCCATTTGTTGAAGGTGTAATTTTGCCCACTAGGTCAAATCCCCACATGGAAAATGGCAATGGTGATGTGATAGGATTTAATTCCTGGGCTGGTGCATGGATGAGGTCTCCATGAATCTGACACTGTCTACACCTTTGTACATGTTTGTGTGCATCTATCTCTATTGTGGGCCAATATTACCCCATGTGGATGATCTTCTTAGCTAATTTGTTGCCACCTCCGTGGGTTCCACATATTCCTTCATGTACCTCATATAAAGCTCTCTGGGATTCCGTGGAAGTGAGACATTGTAGTAGAGTTCCATCTAGACTTCATCTATATAAAGTAGTTGAGAGGATGGTATACCTAGAGGCTTGGCAGATGAGGGACTTTCTTTGGTTTCTAGACAAGTTGGGAGGTAAGACATTGTTTTGGAGGTAGTTATAGACATCTTTGTACCATGGGTTTTGAGGACCAACAATGATGCATGTTGATTCTATGATGGGTGCTTGATGTGATGGCACCAATAGTTTTTCTACTAGAAACTGGAATCTTGCTTCATTGCCTAGCATATCAATCAATGATGCTATGGTAGCCATTGCATCTGTAGCTTTGTTATGTGCTCGTGTGACTTTCACAAAGAAAATGTAATGGAACTTGGTGTGTAGTGTTTTCATCTATGCTCTATATGGTATTAGCTTCTCATCTTTGGTTGTATAATCATTGTTGACTTGACTGATGACCAACTGTGAATCTCCAAAGACTTTAAGGTTCTTGATTCTCCATTGAATTGTTATCTTTAAACCAATAACTAGTGCTTCATATTCTGCTATGTATTTTGTGCATGGTAAGTTGAGTCTGAAAGACTTTGGAATCATATCATGATCTGGATTAATAAGCACTATCCTTTCCCCCGCACCATGGTTCGTGCATGACCCATCAAAATAGAGTTGCCATACCTCAATTTCTGGTTGTAGTATCATAATAGATTCATTAGGAAAGTTGAAAATAATACATTGATGGTCCTGAATGGGTTCCTCTTCTAATTGATCCACAATCACTTGCCCTTTTATGGCCTTTCTATCTACGTACTCAATGTCAAACTCACTTAAGATCATTACCCACTTCGCAAGTCATCCTGTGAGTGCTTCTTTGCTTAGGAGGTATTTTAAAGGATCAACATGTGTGATCAACTTTGTTTGGTGACTCAACATATAATGTCACAACTTCTGGGAAGAAAAGACAACTGCAAGGCATGACTTTTCAATTAGCTTATATTTGAGTTCATATCCTACCAATATTCTGCTTAGATAGTAGATGGCCCTTTCTTTACCTACATCATCATGTTGTGCTAGGAGTACACCTAATACTGATTCCATTACTAAGATATACAGAAGAAATGGTTTACCTTGGACTGGTGGCACCAATATAGGAGACTTGAGGAGGTAGTCCTTGAATATTTGGAATGCTTGTTTTCATTTCTCGGTCCATATGAATTTGACGTCTTTGTGTAGTAGATGTTGGAATAGGTGGAACTTGTTTGCTAGCTGAGCTATGAAGTACCTGATTGATTGGAGCCTTGATCCTTGTAACCCTCTTAGTTGCCTCAAGTTTGATGTTGGAGGCATGTCCACTATTTCTTTGACTTTCTCTGGGTCTACTTCGATGCCTCTATGTGACACTATGAACCCCAGTAGCTTTCCTACTCTGACACCAAATGCATATTTCTTTAGGTTTAGACGTGTTGGTAAACAGATTGTTCCTTTGAATTTAACTCTAAAATACCCAAAATACTTAAGAACAATTGAATACAACAATTGGAAACTTTTTATTGAAAAACCAATTTCCCTCTGAATTTGAAGGTACAACTCCCTTATATGAATAATTTTCAATGAATCTTGATCTTTCCTAATCTAACAGAGGTATGTTCTTGACCCGAGAATAGAAGAGGTAAACCAAGCTGAACCCAGACAAGAAATAGCATAGGCAGGGAGAATTCAACTTTAAATCTAGCCAATGCTGAGATTTCATCAATCAGATTAACTGCCAAAACTGGTAATGCATGAACTTCTACTGAAAAATGCAAATACAAAACTAGAGATTAATGATTCAAAGAGAAAGGATCAATCTATTTCATAGAAACATTTCCCAACTCAGGATAATAATGGATCTTCCCCTAAATTAATTGTATCAAATCATAATACAAAAATCTGGTTCGAATACAGATTGCAAATCTAACTTCAAAGAAACATTTGAATTAAATAGAAAGACAAATGAAATGCAATGGAATAGTTAAAGAAATTGTATTCAAACACACACAAGTGACTTAGCAAAATGCTATCTTTCACACCAAAGTTTAGCTGACCTTTGTATAGATTTTGGAAATAGTACATATAGAGTCCCAGATTGGGCCATTACAAAAAGGGGGGTAGCCAAAATGGTTCAAATTCCCCAACCAGAAATTATAACCAAATATTTATCCATTACAACATTAATCAAAATTTGGTACAAAGAGAGAATCTATTCAAGCTTTAGTTTCATTCCCTTTCCCTAATTTAGCCCTATAGGTAGTGGTAGCTGTGATAACTCTGATGAGCTCCTCATGTCTATTGACATGGACATTGGTGTATTGGATGAGCCATCTGGAATTCTCCTTACCCAAAATCTTAATGGCATCTATTTGATCCTTCAATTCTTCCATGGCCTTACAAATACATCCACTCAACTGCTGGAGCTCTGGTACTTTGTCCAAATGGGTGGAAGATAGCCTTGACAGCTTGTCTACATAATCAGAAAATGATTTCTGCATATTGGCCAATCCTATCATTTCTTTTCCTTGCCCACTCATCTGTGATTCTGTGTGCAAACCTTGAAGAATCTTAAAGTCTTTTCTCTATTCTTCCTTGACCTTAACATCTACTTGCTACAGCCCCATCTCAGCCTGGATGATCATCTCGATTTTGAACTCTAGGCTTTGAAGCCACTCATTAGAGGTTCATCTCCCTTTTCCAGAATCTTGGATTTCAATGCCTCTTTGGTATTCATCTTTACTGCTACATGGAGCATCACTATGCACTCCTAACACTACACTCTCTCAGATGCGAGAGTTTGCAAATTCTTCTCAATATTATTTCTTTCTGTCTCTAATCTCAAGAGAGCATTACCCAACTGCTTGACAACTACCAATCCCTCAAATTTGAGCCTCTCAACCCATCCCTTGCCAATTTGAATGAAGTACCTATCCTCTTGCAACTTGGCTAATATAGCTTGATTCTCCACCGCACTAGGTTCAAAGGTGGTTTGGGTGCTGGGGACGCTTGCAATCAGAGTGAGGAGCTATCTTATGAAATTGGTTAGCTTAGCCACTTCTGCCTTCAGTTTAACCTTGGCAGTCTTGAGCTCCTCGAGTTCTTCCTCTATCACCACATAAGTAGATTTCCACCATTCCACCTTGGTGTCATTACGAGCCAACCCCATATCAAATGACTACAACTTAAAGTCTGAAGCAGTCATATCCTCGAATCTACCTTCCTTGGTTGGCTTGGCCACTTCCATAGTGAAGTTTCCAGTCTTAGGGTCACGACCCAGAGTAGACATCATCTTTACTTTCTTCTATTTGCTTGTAGAGGCCTTGGGTTGAAAGGCTCATGATAGAGTGTCTTTGCTAGAAATTCCTTCTTCCGCCCTCTTCCTCTTGCATTCCATAGTATTTTCTATCCATGACTCTGCGCTGGTAACTTTTTTGTCAGAAACCAACTCCTCAATGAACAACTTCCTTATGACTGGGGGCATAGCCATTGGTCTAGAAGAAAATGGAACTGAGGTAGGATAAGACGACACCAATTTGGCTACTAAAGCAACCTTCTACTTTTTTTTGGCCTCTTCTTCTGATTATGTGGTTGAACGAGTATCTTCACCCACTTCTACTATGATAGGGGACTCTTGCCTTGGAGAATCATGTGTTGAAGTACCAACTGGTACATCTATAGTGATTGATTTAGCTGGCTGCTCTGGTTCTACACCTTTGGTGGGTTCCTCTGTTGTTCCAATATTTGGAAGTGGACCTCCTCCACAAGTCTTCTTTGATTGAAATTCTTTTTCCAGAGGTTCATCACCTCCTCTAGCTAGTTGAGACAAACTCTTGGTCATAGTTGGGAGTATCACCAAAGAATTTTTTTCATTGTTGGAAGTATCCTTAGCCAGGGTCCTTTGAGTAGGAGGCTTCCTTTCCGACCTCTTCCTTCTTCCTTCCATCCATTCAACCCACTGCTCTGTCCTCTTATAAATACCACTCATTATAGTCTACAAGTCACCTACCACTTGATCTAGCATGGGCTCAGAATTGATGGAGAGAGGTTTGATCTTCTCAAGATAGGTATTATCATACATGTGCTGGCCATCATCTAGTAGCCCCTCAACTGCAAGATTGACCTTGATATTTTTGATTTGTTCAATCGTTAATCTGGCATAAAATCTGTCTCTTCTCTCCAAATCATCTCTACAATTGGCCCAATGGTCTTCAATGTCATCTACATGGTGGATAGCTTAGCTCATTTATAGGTAATCATGAGCGTAATTAACTGGATCATATTGGGGCCTTAGAACATCATAGGTTTCCAATGAAAACCTCTTGGAGAATGCCTTTAGAACATTCTTCGCCTCATAGCGGGAGGCACAAATATAGGATCTGATAGTCATGGGGAAGTTCTAGCCTTTCTTCCTAGCATCAGCACAGATCAAATTTACTTGTAGCACTTGCCTCATCTCCTCCACTAGCATGATCATTTCTGTAGGATATCTAGGCAGCTTTAAAGGGAAGTCATCAAAACCTACAAGACGAAGGTATGAGAAATATCTGAATTGATTAAAATAGCATCTGAATTGGCTGATAAAATCCATGGCTTCGGGAGAGAATCTCTTTTCTGGACAGACTTGTAGCTCCCTGCACAATCTCATTGTAAACACGTCATTAACCCAAAGATATTCTGCATAACTGTTGTGCAATTGTAAAGAGGGGAAAATTTTGTAACTATTAACATCATCAGGAAATTCCTCTAATCTAGGAAGTCCTGGCCAAATTTGGATTGTTGCTAGAATATACAAAAGGACTGAAGACATATAAACATTCTGGCACTTAGCTCTATCTAGGGCCTTTAAGAGGTTTTGAATTACCATAAGGGCCCAATCAATGAAGTTATGTTGGGAACAGATTACCTGAACTAGGAAGAAGTGATGATCAACAAAATTGAGTGCCTCACTCTCACCTCTGATCCTTTGGAGTAGCACCAGAATGTCTATGATCTCTGGATTTAGATTAGTTCCATATAGTGTCTTTGGAAACTTCCCTTTGGCGCTCTTGGGCTCTTGAAACCATGCTTTCATTATCTCCTTCTTCCAAATTGAATTTTTGGTGATATATTCAGTCACTGCCCGACTGTATGTCATTTCTGAATACTCAACTTTCTCTTGGATGTGAAGCAAGTTTTGGACCGATTCTCTATCAATGTATAGAAACACCATATCATTGGGCAAAAGGATTTTCCTGGTATCTAGGTTGTATCGAGCGATGCATTCCCAGATCAATTCTGGGGCTTGAACAGCTATGGGAAAACCAGCGGCTTCAACTAATCCACTCTCCTTTAGTTTCTTAGTGATGGGATACATCTGGTCTAATTTTAGTCAATTCTAAAATTTTTGCATATCAAAGAACTTCAGAGACGTATCTAAGATCTTATGCCATTCAGAGGTAATGTCATTCATTTTGTCAAATCCCATAAATCTAGATTCCATACTTTAAATTATTTGATTCAGGAATGAAGAATATCTTTTAAGAATGTAGGGGCAAAGAACAACCAGTATCAAAGGCTTCAAATTCAAACAATTTGTTAAGAAAACAATAGCTCCTATTGGCAACCTCGAACTGATCTTATAACTTTTGAATTCTTACCTTTTAACGACCAACTTCCCGTGCCACATGAATGAAAAGACCTCAACGTTAATGAAATAGTCTGTTATGAAGTAAAATGACTTTATTTGAATTAATTAATTTTCTCTTACAGGTCGTTAAGAAATGTCTTTTCACTTTAGTAACTGCAATGGTAACTTTTTTGAGGTAGCAGAAAATTACTTTTCCACTTCTCCTTTGGGCGGAGAAATTCTTTTGGAGTGCTCTCGATTAAAAAATCTGCCAAAGGGGAAATTTGGTCTGCCAGGGTGCCAAAATAGCATGTGTTGATTTCATCTGCCTTCTTTATATCTTAGATTCTTTATGAGATAGATTCTTCCTCAAAATCTCTTCATTTTAATGGCTTGGAAGAAAATGCACTCCACAGGTCGAAACTTGCCTGTTGGAGTAGTGGAGAAGCCATTTTCCGCTTTTCCACCTTTAGACTTATTTCTTAGATTTCTTTCTATTTAATCATTCCTCTTGACTTGAAGAGGTGTAGATCTAACACCGTAGTCCTTCTAAGCTTAAGGGATCCATTTTAGAACTGCCCTTCTTACTGAGACATCACTTATTATTCGTCAGCGGAGGATGCACACTACTGATGCTTTTCTGCCGGTGGAGAAGCCCGAACCTAATTTTTTGCCAAGCTGCAAAATCAAGAGTTATGACTGAATACTTTAGTTGCATGTAAAGATGATTTTAGAAGTATTTGAACCATGGCCTTTACCAGATTGGGAACTTAACCTACCCAATGAAAACACATCTCAAATATAGCTTCCCTCCAGCTCACAAAAGAGAGAAATCAAAATGGGGAAATCCGGTAAAGATCTCCTATCCTAAGGGGATAGCTAGACTTAGACTCAGGACTCACATGAAGCTTTCAGGACCACAAGTACACATCGAGCATCCACTTTTTTCTAAAGGTATGCACACCAAAAGTGGGACAATAGCTAGCTCTATCTGGGGACTTGAACATTCACATGTCCAAGAAAGGAACTCAAGTCTCTAGTTTCACAAGGCTCAATAAAAGGCGGCTCACAACAAAACTAAAGAAAGACATGAAAAGGAAAGCAGAAAGGAAACCTAACTAGGAAAACAAAAATAGGAACTGAATGTAACTATGGTATAATACAAGGGTTGCCTATTTTCTATTCAGATCTGGTAGAGTTTCAAATCCTAACCATTATACGTCAGCAGTAGTGCTTCACCATCTGGATATACCAATTTAAAAGAATTCTTCTCAAACACTTGATGGATCTTGAAAGGTCCTTTCCATAGTGTTTTGAACTTTTCATGCATGCCTTTGGGTGCCCTATGTTTGTCCCACAATAACACCATGTCTCCCTCCATAAATTTCTGAGGTCTTCTCTTTTTATCAAACAAGCTCTTCACACGCATCTGATGTCGTGTGATATGATCAACCATTTTCTCCCTTTCTTCTTCCAATTTTCTCAGGTATAGAATCCTCTTTTCTAAACCATCTTCATATATTCCATCCTCTACTATTTTCCTTAGTTTGAAAGTAGCTAACTCTAATGGTAATGGAAGTTTGGCTTCTACCCCATAAATGAGTTCAAAAGGAGATACAATGATGGCTCTTTTGGGAGTCACTCTATCTTCCCAAAGGGCTTCATAGATCTTCTTGTGCCAATTTTTCTAGTTGTCTACTACAAGATTTTTCATGATGTTTACCAAATTTTTATTGCTAGATTCATCTTGACCATTCGCTTGAGGAAAATAATCAGATTAGTGACTGATCATGATGCCGTACTCAAAGAAAATTTTTGTAATTTCTTGAGAAGAAAAGTATGAGGCATTATCCATAACTAACTTAATAGGCACACCAAATCTTACCAGAATGTTTTCTTTAATAAACTCACATACTACTTCCAAATTAGTTCTCTTGGTTTCTTTTTCCTGCACCCATTTCATGAAGTAATCAATCATAGTGATTATGTAGGTATGACCTGCACTAGATGTGGGGTTTATAGGACCAATAAAATCAAGACCCCATTGCTAAAAAGGACCTTCAATTACCATTGGTCTCAGAGGTAGTGTTGCCAATTGTGGCTTTCTGGAAAACATTTTTCATTTCTTACACCTTTCTACCCAATGGTATGCATCTCTAAAGATTCTTGGCCAATAATAACACTGTCTTAAAATCTTGAATGCAGTGAGTGATGAGGAGAAGTGTCCTCTGCAAGCTTTGTCATGAAACACCTTTAACAACTTCTCTTGGTGTTGTCTGTCAACACACCAGAGGAAAGTCCCATCTATAGATCTCTTATACAATCTATCTTCCCAGATTACATATTTAGAAGCTTTTAGTTTTAGGTCCCTTCTTTTCTTCAAAGTTAACCCTTCAAAGCATTCACCATATGTCAGGAAATACATGATATTTTCAAACCAAGGGTCTTGCATACTTACTACCAAAACCAAGTCTACTACTTCTGAGTTTTTGTCTGTTTGATTTTCCACCATTGCCTTGCACAGTGCATTTCCCCTCACTAGCTTGGTGGGCTTGATCTCTATGTCATATTCTTGGGTTTTAGCTACCCATGTTCCTCTGTTGTTACATCCTACATCCTATTGAGTCAAGATGCTTTTTACTGCAATATCAGGCACATACACAAGAGAGTGTGAGTGTATAATGTAAAATCTAAAATTATTTAAAGCCTTTACAACTATGAAAGTGTGCTTTTCATCCTAGGAGTATCTCAACTCATGATCTTTTGGAGGTGTTCTCATAAATGCAATGGGAGCTTGAATTCCCTCTTTGTTCTCCTGCATGAGAATGGTTGATAGAGTATGTTCAAAAGAGTAACAATAGATTATGAAATCTTTCTTATAATCTGGGTGGCATAACATGGGAGCATTGGCTATGGAATTCTGTATGCTTTTGAAGGCCTGTTTACAAGGGTTGTTCTACTTGAAACTCACATTTCCTTTCATCATGTCGACAATGCATTTGGTGATTTCAGAAAAATCTAGAATGAACCTCCTGAGAAAGTTTACCTGGCCAAAAAATGATTTCACTCCGGTTTTGTTCACAGGTAAACTCAATTGTTGGATTGCTCTTACCCTTTCTGCATCAATCCTTATGCCTTCTTGGGAGACAATGTGGCCCAAAAATTTCCCCTCAGTTACACAAAAAATTGACTTCTTGGGATTCAATGAAATCTCGTCTTCCCAACACCTTTGCAATACTCTCCTTAAGTCATTTATGTGATCTACTTTTTTCCTAGAAAATACAGTAAGATCCTCTAGATACATACTAATTTTTTTCTTCATATCACTAAAGGAAAGGTCCATACCCCTCTACAATGTATCCCCAGCATTGATTAACCTGAATGGCATTCTGTGGTACGCGAAGGTGCTCCATGGAGTAGTGAAAGTTGTTTTATGTTGGTCTGCTTTTTCAACTTCAATCTAGTTATAGCCTGAGAAGCCATCTAACATGGACATCATTTTAGCTCTGGCCATGATCTACAAGAGATGATCCATATTGGGGAGTGTGCAATTTTCCTTCAAGGAGGATTGATTAAGGTTTCTGAAATCAACACAGATTCGTATTTCTCCATTCTTCTTCCTCACTGGCACTATATTTGCTACCCAGGTAGAATGGTGGATAGGGTATATGATCCTTGCTTTGATAATTTTATCAACTTCCCTTACTATAGCATCAGCAACTTTGGGGTTGTAATTCCTTTGTTTTTGTCTAAATGGAGTTGCCTCAGGTTTCAAAGGAATCTGGTGTTTGAATTTCCCGTTCATAAAACTTTTCAAATCTTCATAACTCCAAGAAAAAACATCTTGGTATTCTAGGAAGAGTTTCCTGGCCTCTTCCCTCTCATTTTCAGCACAACATTTCCCAATGTTCATCATCTTTGGATCCTTCTCAGTTCCTATATTCATCCCCTCATATTCACCAGTGGTAGGACCTCTCTCGATTCTCTTCTTCTTAACAAAGGTGTCATGCCTATTGAAAAGATTCTCAAGAGTGACCAAATGTGGGGGAATGATGTTACCTTGTAACTAGATGACATCAAACTTATCTTTCTTTTTCTTTTCTGGATGGTCTCCTTTATTTCTATTAGGGATGTCTTTATGGAAGCTACCACCACTTTCCAGGAAGAGAAGGAGGTTTTGGTCATCTTTGAACACTTGCCAATCTTCTACATTATCCGACACAGATGGTCAATATACAATCTCCACTTGGTACTTCTTATCTTTGACTTCAGGGTGAGGGAGGAGTAGCGAAGCTGACACGGCCAAAGATTCTTCCTTGGAGTTTAATTCTCTCGCTAGAGATTCAATAAAGAATGCATCCAGTGCCTCTATTTCATCCCATACTCTATTTCTATATTTTTTTAATTTGTGATTTTTTACAGAGTATTGATACTTTACTTGATGCACGATGAACTCAACATCACCACGAGCTCTCAATATCTTCACACATTTTTCCTTTGCAGAAATAATCCCTAACAAGAGGGCTTCATACTCAGTAGTATTGTTGGTGTTCTTGAACTCCAATTTATAAGCCATGGGTTCACATACTCCGTCTGGTGATATCAAGATCACACCTACACCAGATCCTGAAGATGCACAACTGCCATCAAATTCAACGGTCCAGATCTCCGGCGGTGTTTCTTTGGTGGAAAACTATTTTTCCTCTTCCCTAGATTCCATTTCCTCATTATGGTCATCAGTTAATAGCATATATTTACCAAATTCCAATTCTTGATACAGAATTTGGGCTTTAGGGTCATTAGATTTTAGTACTATAAACTTAGCTTTCTCCTCCGGGACCAGTTTAATATTTTTATTTCCTACTTGGATTAAATCTTGAGACCAATCTAGCTTTATCTCCCCTCCAAGGTCTCTACAAAAACTCCTTCTTAATAGTAAACCGTAACTAGCAGGTATATCAGCAACAAGGATTGTTAGCAACATCTTCTTCTCAGGGTGTGCTGCTAGGACCACTTGAGCATCTTTAATTTGACCAACCAAGGGTACTTGCTTGGAATCCATAGAGTAACATCTACCATGGGCTTTAGTGAGGGTAAGTCCTAGAGCTTTAGCTCTAGTTGATGGCATGACATTATCTAAGGCTCCGTAGTCTATTATGCAATTGCTTAACTTGTAACCATTAATATATATTGACACATAGAATGGGTCAGGATTTTGACCCAGGAAGGTGGCCAAAATAGAAGGTTCTCCTTGCTTATTTGGTTCTACAAATATAGACTCATTTTCTATAGTAGTCATGACATTTTGGTTTAACTCCAGATTCCCTTCTTTACAGTAATCTACCAGCTTTTGCAGTTCTATGGGATTAGACTTAAGGTAGTCTATAGGGGAAATTTGAATTTTGGAATTTCTACAGAATTGAATAATGTCAAAAGAGTTTTTCTCTTTACCTGGTTGTAGAATTCTCACTCCTTGATTGGCTTCCTTATAATAGGAGGTAGATGCCTCATTATTTTTAAGTGGAGGTGTTGAAGCAGGGATTTTATCCTTCTAAATCCAGGTCAAGACTATATAAGAGGTCCCATCTATGGTAGCGTAACATGTTGCTTCTTGCTTTGAATCTGATTCATACTCTAAATATAAGTTTTCAAAGTGGCCATGCGAGTATGAATATGGTTCAGCTCTGGACACTCCAGCATTCCACTCATCAATCTGATGCATTTTCCAAGCATGAGCTACATTGGGGCAACTCTCTCCATCATGATTGGTAGTTAGGTGGAAGGCACACATGTTTCCTTTTTTAGGAGGAGATTCTATAGCTAGCCTCAGTAGTGGAGCAGTTAACTATAATGTCTTTCCATCGGCATTCCTCCCCTCATTGTTTCTCTCAGGCTGATCCTGAAATTTTTTCTGGTAGGGATTATTAAATCTAGGAAGTTGCCTCTTGAAGGCAATGAATTCATTGCAAAAATTTTGAATCATCTCATCTGATGATATAGTATTGCTACTACTACTTCTAGATTGTATTTCTCTTTTCCATTTCTCGGATGAGATCATATGGTCCTCAAGTTCTACAATAGTTCTCTGTGTGGCATCCAAATCTATAGGGTTCACCTTTCTTAGATCATAATTGATGTCCAGTGGCATAGCACTTATGAAGAATGTTTTCAAATTTCCCGTCATAGGCCTATCAGCTGCTGGAATATGATTTACAAGCTTGTTAAATTTAGCTATAAAATCCCTCATACTGATAGAGGGTTCTTTCTTGATGGAAGTTAATTGTGTCAATAGGACATGCTCATCTTCAGGAGTTTTAAACCTTCTTTCAAATTCAGCTCTTATGGAATCCCAATCAATAATGCAAGAATTAGGTAAATGGTGAAACCAATCAGTGGCACCCTCAATGAGGATCTCAACAAATAATCTGACGGCCACATCCTCCTCTCATATTGCTAGCATATTGACTGAAGAAAAGAAGGTGGAAATGTGCTCATTTGTAGATACTTTCCCATCTCTAGAAAATTTGGGAAATTTCTTTCTAGAACCCGAAGGGAGAGGATTATATGTTGCTAATTGTAGAGGTTTGACTACGGCAGCCCAAGGAAGTTCCATAGCTACTTGGGGTAGATAGGGAATTAGATTGATAATGGGAGGGGCAACTACTCTATGTAAAGGTAACACTTGGCAAGTGGTGGACAACTGGGTAGTTTTCTTAGGAGGTGAAGAAGGTCTAATTTGGCTCCTTGTGGTTCTATTTCCTCGGTGAGGTACTTCTAAAAGAGAAAAGTTAATGTTCGCAAGTCTTTCAAAGACTGGGTCTGTGCTACCTTTTTTCCTTGTAATCCTGTGAAACCTTTTAGGCTCCATATTTTCAACTAATTCTGTAGCCTAGCTTCACACTCTGCTCAACGTTGTGCCCTTCTTAGATTTCTCCATCTGATGATTATTTCAAGTGCTTCTGCTCTATCTTCTTCTTGCCTTAGCACTTGAATGACATTTCTATAATGTTTGTTGTTTCTTCTGTATCTCTAGACAAAAGTATTTAGTGAGGAAATAAGATCCTCTTGATCGTCTTGGAATCCGAGATTCAGTTAGAGCATAGGAATTATGTTTTCATGGGGAAGTACCATCTTTCTCCATGATATGCTTTTGGTGTAATGACTGTTCATCTCCCCAGTAGAGTCAGCAAAAATCTATTGGTAAATAGATTGTTCTTTTGAATTTAACTCTAAAATACCCAAAATACTTAAGAACAATTGAATACAATAGTTGGAAAATTGTTATTGAAAAACCAATTTCCCTCTGAATTTGAAGGTACAGCTCCCTTATATGAATGATTTTTAGTGAATCTTGATCTTTCCTAATCTAATAGAGGTATGTTCTTAACCCGAGAAAAGAAGAGGTAAACCAAGCTAAACCCACACGAGAAATAGCTTAGGTGAGGTGAATTCGACTTTAAATCTAGCCAACTCTAAGATTTCATCAATCAGATTAACTCCCAAAACTGGTAATGCATGAACTTCTATTGAAAAATGCAAATGCAAAACTAGAGATTAATGATGAAAAGCTAAAGGATCAATCTATTTCATAGAAACGTTTCCCAACTCAGGATAACAACGGATCTTCCCTTAAATTAATTGTCTCAAATCATAATACAGAAATCTGGTTCGAATACAGATTGCAAATCTAACTTCAAAGAAACATTCAAATTCAAAAGAAAGACAAATGAAATGCAATGGAATAGTAAAAGAAATGGTATTCAGACACACACAAATAACTTAGCAAAATGCTATCTTTCACACCAAAATTTAGCCGACCTTTGTATTGATTTTGGAAATAGTACATATAGAGTCCCAGATTAGGCCGTTACAAAAAGGGGGATAACCAAAATAGTTCACCTTCCCTAACCAGAAATGATAACCAAAGGTTTATCCATTACAACATTAATCAAAATTTGGTATAAAGAGAGAATCTATTCAAGCTTCAGTCTCATTCCCTTTTCCTAATTTATCCCTATAGGCAGTGGTAGTTGTGATAAGTATGATGAGCTCCTCATGTCTATTGACGTGGACATTGGTGTATTGGATGCACCATCTGGAATGCTCCTTAGCCAGACTCTTAATGGCATCTATGTGATCCTTCAATTCTTCCATGGCCTTATAAATACATCCACTCAACTGCTAGAGCTCTGGCACTTTGTCCAAATGGGTGGAAGATGGCTCTGACAGCTTGTCTACATAATCAGAAAATGATTTCCTGCATATTGTTGAATCTTATCATTTCTTTGCCTTTCCCACTCATCTGTGATTCTATGTGAAAACCTTGAAGAATCTTAAAGTCTTTTCTCTATTCTTCCTTGACATTAACATCTATTTTCTATAGCCCCATCTCGGCCTGGATGATCATCTTGATTTTGAACTCTAGGCTTTGAAGCCACTCGATTAGATGTTCATCTCCCTTTTGTAGAATCTTGGATTTCAACACCTCTTTGGTCTTCATCTTTACTGCTACATGGAGCATCACTATGCACTCCTGACACTTCACTCTCTCAGATGTGAGAGTTTGCAAATTCTTCAAAATGTTATTTCTTTCTGTCTCCAATCTCAAGAGAGCATTACCCAACTGTTCGACACTACCAATCCCTCAATTTTGACCCTCTCAATCCATCCCTTGCCAATCTATGCGAAGTGCCTATCCTCTTGCAAATTGGCTAATATAGCTTGATTCTCCACCACACTAGGATCAAAGGTGGTTTGTGTGCTGGGGACACTTGCAATCAGAGTGAGGAGCTGTCTTATGAAATTGGTTAGCTCAACCACTTTTGCCTTCAGTTGAACCTTGGCAGTCTTGAGCTCCTCAAGTTCTTCCTCTATCACCACATTAGTAGATTTCCACCAATCCACCTTAGTTTCATGACAAGCCAACCTCATATCAAATGACTACAACTAAAATTCTGAAGCGGTCATATCCTCGAATCTACCTTCCTTGCTTTGCTTGGCCATTTCCACAGTGAATTATCTAGTCTCAGGGTCACGACTCAGAGTAGACATCGTCTTTACTTTATTTTGTTCTCTTGTAGTGGCCTTGGTCTGAAAGGCTCATGATAGAGTGTCTTTGCTAGAAATTCTTTCTTCCACACTCTTCTTCTTGCATTCCAGAGTATTTTCTATCCATGACTTTGCGCTAGTAACTTTGTTGGCAAAAACCAACTCCTCAATGAACAACTTCCTTATGACTGGGGGTTTAGCCTTTGGTATCGAAGAAAATGGATTTACTTAGGTAGGAGAAGAGGACACCAATTTGGCTACTAAAGCAAACTTTTCCTTTTTCTTGGCCTCTTCTTTTGATTATGTGGTTGAAGGAGTATCTTCAACCACTTCTACTATGACAGAGGACCATCACCTTGGAGAATCTTGGGCTGAAGTGCCAACTGGTACATCTACAGTGACTGCTTTATCTGGCTTCTCTGGTTCCACACCTTTGGTGGGTTCCTATGGTGTTCCAATATTTATAAATGGACCTCCTCCACAAGTCTTCTTTGGTTGAACTTATTTTTTCAGAGGTTCATCGCCTCCTCTAGCTGGTTGAGACGAACTCTTGGTCATAGTTAGGAGTATCACTGAAGAAGTTTTTGCAATGTTAGAAGTATCCTTAGTTGGGGTCATTTGAGTAGGAGGCTTCCTTTTTGACCTCTTCCTTCTTCCTACCGTCCATTCAACCCACTGCTCTGTCCTCTTATAAATACCACTCATTAGAGTCTGCAAGTCACCTATGGCTTGATCTAGCATGGGCTCAGAACTGATGGAGAGAGGTTTGATCTTCTTGAGATAGGTATTATCATACATGTGATGGTCGTCATCTAGTAGCCCCTCAACTACAAGACTGACCTTCAATTTTTTTACTTGTTCAATGGTTAATCTGGCATAAAATTTGTCTCTACTCTCCAAATCATCTCTACAATTGGCCCAATAGTCTTCAATGTCATCTACATGGTGGATAACTCAGCTCATTTGCAAGTAATCATGAGCGTAATTAACTAGATCATATTGGGGCCTCAGAACATCATAGGTTTCCAATGAAATCCTCTTGGAGAATGCCTTTAGAACATTATTCACCTCAGAGAGGGACGCACAACTGTAGGCTCTGATAGCCATGGGGAAGTCATAGCCTTTCTTCCTGGCATCACCACATATCAAATTCACTTGTAGCGCTTGCCTCATCACCTCCACCAGCACGATCATATCTGTAGGATATCTGGGCAACTTCAAAGGGAAGTCATCAAAACCTGCAAGATGAAGGTATGAGAAATCTCTGAATTGAATAAAATAGCATTAAAAGCCATGGCTTTGGGAGAGAATCTCCTTTTTGGACATCCTTGTAGTTCCCTACACAATCTCATTGTAAACATGTCATTAACTTGAAGATATTTTGCATAACTATTATGCAATTGCAAAGAGGGGGAAAATTTGTAACTCATAACATCATCAAGAAATTCCTCTAATCTAGGAAGCCCTAGCCAAATTTGGATTGTTGGCAGGATATACAAATAGACTGAAGACATATAAAATTCATTCTGGCACTTAGCTCTATCTAGGGGCTCCAAGAGGTTTTCACTTATCATAAGGGCCCAATCAATGAAGTGATGTTGGGAATAGATTACCTAAACCAAGAAGAAGTGATGATCAACAAAATTGAGTGCCTTACTCTCACCTTTGATCCTATAGAGTAGCACCAGAATGTCTATGATCTCCAGCTTTAGATTAGTGCCATATAGTGTCTTTGGCAGCTTCCCTTTGGCACTCTTGGGATCTTGAAGCCATGCTTTCATTATCTCCTTCTTCCAAATTGACTTTTTGGTGATATATTCAGTCACCGCCCGACTGTATGTCATTTCTAAATACTCAGCTTGCTCTGGGATGTGAAGCAAATTCTAGACTTATTCTCTATCAATGGATAGCAACACCATATCATTGGGCAAGAGGATTTCCCTGGTATCTAGGTTGTATTGAGTGATGCATTCCTGGATCAATTTTGGGGCTTGAACAGCCATGGGAAAACCAACGGCTTCAACTAATCCACTCTCCTTTAGTTTCTTAGTGATGGGATGCATCTGGTCTATTTTTAGTCTATTCTGAAAGTTCTACATATCAAAGAACTTCAGAGATGTTTCTGAGATCTTATGCCATTCAGAGGTAATGTTGTTCATTCCATCAATTCCCATAAATCTGGATGCCATACTTCAAATGATTTGATTCAGGAATGAAGAATATATTTTAAGAATGTAGGGGCATAGAAAAACTAGTATCAAAGGCTTCAAATTCAAACAATTTGTTAAGAAAACAATAGCTCCTATTGGAAACCTCCAACTAATCTTATAACTTTTGAATTCTTACCATTTAATGGTTGACTTCCCATGCCACACGAATGAAAAGACCTCAACATTAATGAAATAGTCTGTTATGAAGTAAAATAGCTTTAGTTGAATTAATTACTTTTCTCTTACGGGCCATTAAGAAATGTCTTTTCACTTTAGTAACTGCAATGGTAACTTTTCTGAGGTAGTGGAAAATTACTTTTCCACTTCTCCTTTGGGCAGAGAAATGCTTTTGGAGTGCTCTCGGTTCAAAAATCTGCCAAAGGGGAAATTTGGTCTGTTAGGGTGCCAAAATGGCATGTGTTGATTTCATTTGCCTATCTCAGATTCTTTATGAGATAGATTCTTCCTCAAAATCACTTCATTTTAATGGCTTGGCAGAAAATGCACTCCGCAGGTCGAAACCCGCCTGTTGGAGTAGTAGAGAAGCCATTTTTTGCTTTTTCGCCTTTAGACTTATTTCTTAGATTTCTTTCTATTTAATCATTCCTCTTGACTTGTAGAGGTGTAGATCTGACACTGTAGTCCTTCTAAGCTTAAGGGATCCATTTTAGAACTTCCCTTCCTGCTGAGACATCACTTAGTAGTCATCAGTGGAGGATGCACCCTGCTGATGCTTTTCCACCGGTGGAGAAGCCCGAACCCAAATTTCCGCCATGCTGCAAAATGAAGAGTTGTGGCTGAATACTTCAGTTCCATGTTAAACTGATGTTAGAAATCTTTGAACCATGGCCTTTATTGGATTGGGAACTTAACCTACCCAATGAAAACACATCTCAAATATAGATTCCCCCCGGCTCACAATAGAGAGAAATCAAAATGGGGAAATCCAGTAAAGATCTCCTATCCTAAGGGGATAGCTAGAATTAGACTCAGGACTCACATGAAGATTTTAGGACCACTGCTACACATTGAACATGCACTTTTGTCTAAAGGTATGGAAACCAAAAGTGGGGCAACAAGACAGAAGTTGAATTCCTACATTCTGTCAAAGATTGGTCCCAATACTTGTAGATGATCCTTGCAAAGCATTGACTTGGCTAGTATGTCGTCCACATAGTCTTCCATTGTTTTGTGGATGAGATCATGAAATATTGTTGTCATAGCCTTTTGATATGTCGCACCAACATTCTTGAGACCAAATGGCATGATGTTCCAATAGTAAGTGCCCCAAGGACATGTGAAAGTTGTTTTATGTTGATCCTCTAGTGGGATCCTTATCTGATTATACCATAAAAAACCATCCATGAGTGATAGCATTTGATGTCCAGTGGTTAGATCTACTATCATATCAATGTTGAGTAAGGGAAGTCATCCTTGGGACAAGCTATGTTGAGATCTATGAAGTTTGTGCAAATCTGTATCTGACCACTGTGCTTTGTAACTGGCACCAAGTTAGATATCTAGTCTGTGTATGGTATAGGTCTTATGAACTTAGCATCTAGGAGCTTCTTCAATTTTTCCTTGACTAGCAGTGCAACATGGGGATGCATCTTTCTTAGCTCCTGCTTGACATGTTTGGCATTGGGTAGTGATGGGAGATGGTGTAGTACTAGCTCTAGATCTAACCCTGGCATATCCAAGTAAGACCGTGTGAAATTGATCATCCTTTCTTTAAAGAAGCTGATAAACTATTCTCTCTCCTCAGGGGTGAGTGATTTTTCCAATTATATGTTCTTTGGGTTCTTGTCATCTCCCAAATTGACTTCCTCATTTACTTCTGCTAGTAATGTTGATTTCTCCTTTGTCAAGGGGTGGAGTTCCTTCTTTCCATCTTCTAGCTCCTCAATGAGGTTTTTGCTAGAAGATACGTCTTGTTTTAGCTTTTTATAATTCTTTTGTTCTTTTTTTCTTTTGTGGACTGGAAAAAGCAGATGCCTCCCCAAAATATTCTTCTCTATCGAGGTCAATGGAGAAGCCTGCCTTGTGGTCTCCTGATGGAATGCCTTCCTTAAGTCCCATGAAATCAGCAATAGCCTCATCATTCTCGAAGAGATCTAAATCAGGGGGTCCTTGTTGATCCCACTCTATTAGCTCTAGGTGTACAAGATAGATACTTTCTTGGTTGTTTAACTCTAGTTGGTTGAAATGGACTACAGATATGGTTCCTACAAAACTGGACTGTGATGTGGATGCACCACTGGAGGAATGATAAACGACATGCTTATCTATGTAGGGTTGTTCGTCAATGGATAGTTGGTCAAATAAGTCTTCTAGGTTTATGATAGTGTTTGACCAAGGGGAATAATCTAGGATCGATGGTTCAGAGTCGTGAAGGGATATCTACTCATACTCGTAGGATTCAGTCTCAATAGAATGCTCATCAGATGTCTCACTTCCTTCATTGTCATCGATTGCTATGTGGAGGCCTATACAAGTTTGTGTGGTTCCCTCTTTGATGGGAAACAACTTTGCTAATATGTTTCTTATCAAGACATGTTCTTTGTTGTGCCCCGGGTGCATCTCTTCTATTTTTTCCTGATCAACTTGGATGTCTTGGATCACAGGACCGGTTCTTTTTTGTCCATATCCCAACCCTCTCTTGTTTCTCTGGGTTGGTGGGAGAGACAATTGTATTATGCCTTGTTGTCTTTCCCCCAGGCCAGTTGTACCATCATACCTAAATCTTTGTAACATCGTATAACCATTACCATAGTTTGACAGGCATAGGGTTTGTTAGATTATCTCTTGTGGGTCTTGGTATAACCATGTACTGATATCTTGTTCAAATGGATTTTCTTCTTCTATGTCTCCCCATCTAACGAAGGTTGTGGGTGGACATCTGAAAGAACAGGCTATGGATTTTCTTTTATAATAACAAGTTGTGGCATGCCATAAGTTCTTGGGCTGGAATGTGCATGATGGTGAAAGCCTCTTCATATTTGTACTCACCACAGCCTTTGTCGGTGATGGATATTTTTCCCACTTTCTGTTTGACATCCTTAGAATTTGAATCTGAAGAGGAGGGGATACTCACATCTTGGTTAATGGCTATCTTTCCTATTTTCCATGTGACATCCTTAGGATTTTAATTTGAAGAGCATGGGATTCTGGCATCTTGGTTGGAGGGTACCTGGTTATCAGTGTTGATTTGGACTGTATTACAGTATTGGAAAGGATTGGGATCTCCCTCTATGATGATTTCCTCTCCCTGGTGTGGGAACTTGATGCATTGATGGTACGTCAAAGGTATAGATTGCATTTCATGTATCCAGGGTCTCCCTAGTAGCATTTTGTATCCCAACTCAAGATCTAGGATCTGGAAGGGATTATTTTTTACCACTGGACCGATACGGACAGGTAGAATGATAATACCTTTAGATGACCTTTCCTCTTTATCATAAGCTCTAATATTTATCCTTCTTGTGACATCAATGCTTGATTTTGAATAGCCCAGTTGCTTGATTAACTTTAAAGTAAAGATGTTTAACCCAGCTCCACCATCAAGGACCCTACGAATAGCACTTTTGTAGACCTAGACCAGTAAGTGTAAAGGATCATTATGCAGGGGTTTATGCGGTGGCACATCATGGTCTGTGAATGTGGCATGTTTGTTATCAGCTATATGGTTAAACATCATTTGGAAGCTCTTAGGTGTTATGTCCCTTGGGAAATCTACATTCTAAAGGGCTTGGTCAAGTGCTAGTTTATGTTGTGGAGATATGTGCAATAGGTCAAACATGGAGATCTGGGTAGGTGTGCACTTTAGTTGATCCACTATGCTTGGCTGTAGATCTGAGTTTTCTTAAGGATTGGCAGATACAATTGATGAGGATGGTACTCCTTGCAAGATGACTCTAGCATGACGTGTTGTTACAACACATTTGTTACCTTGGTCTTTGATAGTGATAGTAGCCACATGGCTATCTGAAGGATTAAGGCAATTGATAACATTATCACTGTTGGCATATGTATAGTTGACTTGTTTTGTCTGTCTTCCAGACCTGGAGGATTTTCCCTTGTTGTGATCATGAAAGGTATCATTGAAGATAGTGTGATCAGTTGTGCCTTTGGTTTGGGTGTTTGTCACATCAATGGCCCCTATGTCAATCAGATCTTGGATAGCGTGTTTCAAATGAAAAAGTTAGACATTTTGTGCCCTTTCACCTGATGAAACTCACAGAAGTCCTTGTCATTATACCACCTTGCTTTGTTTGCATCCTATTCAAAGTCCCTAATTTCTGGGAGAGTGATAGTGTTTGATTGTATCAACTTGCGTAAAGCTAATTCTATCAGCTCTCCTAATGGTGTGAAATCTCGTTGCTGGAATTGAAATCGTGGTCTACGTTGATTCTGTTGTTGACTGTTTGACATAGCGTCCTCTTGTACAGGGGAGGCTATTTTTGGGTGTATTCTTATTGAGTGGGCCCTGTGGTTTTCTGGTTGGCCATAGGTGCACCTTGTAGTGACACCTTAGATTGTGTGTAGTTGACTTTCTTCACATCAATGACATCATCGCTAGTGACATTTTTGTTTTTGTTCCACCACTTAGCTTTGTCCGTTGCATTTTTTTGTATTCGTTTGTGTTGGATCTGCAAGGATTCCTTGTTTGAATAAGTTTGGCTCACAACAAAATCCTCATTCGATGAGTTGTGTGAATTTCAGAGCTAACAGTAATTCTATTGTGAATGACATGTCTGGAATCAGATTGTCAACAAACATGACTGTTAGATCTTATTCGGGCACATCATATGTTATGCGGTTTTCCATATTCCTCCATCTCTATCAAAACTTCAAAAAAGACTCTCCATCCTTCTACTTGATATCGCAAAGGTCCTTGATGTTGACCTTGCACTTGATGTTATTGTAAAAGTGAGCTATGAACTTTTCAGCCAGTTCACCCCAAGACTGAATGCAATGAGGTAAATGCGAGAACTATTCCATTACTGGTCTGGCCAAGCTTTGTGGGAACAGTCACATTAAATATGTTTCATCATGGGCGACTTCAATGAAACTAGCAAAAAACTCTCAGATATGTTCAATAGGGTTAGTATTGCCCCTATATTTGTCAAAATTTGATACCGAGAAGTGATTTGGGAATGGAGACATGTAGAGAGAATGGTCAAAGGGGTATGGGTATAAAACCTCTGCGGTGTAGGATTTAGTTTGCCCCTGATTTTGCATATCCATCATTTGGGTTTGAAGGTTTTTCATTTGTTGCATTAACATGTCCATTTGATATTGAGGTTGTGTGTGAGGACATTCCTCTGTGTTGTAGTGGGTATGAGGTTGTGCCTCTGTGTCCCTTGAGTAGGAAAATAGGATTTCATCCAGGGGACTTCATATTGATTTCCCACTGAGTGATTTGGAAATGGGGGCACATGAGTAGCCCATGGTGGGCTTTGATGTGTTTTTTGTTGTGATTGAAACTAGGGTTGATACTGTTGGGGTTGATATTGTTGCTGCTGAGGTTGGGTTTGAAGCTGGGGTTGTTGTTGCTGAGGTTGGAATTAAGGCAACTAAAGCTGGGGTTGCTATTTCAGGTTTTGAGGCAACTAAAGCTGGGGTTGTTGTTGCTAGGGTTGGATTTGAGGCAACTGAAGCTGGGGTTGTTGTTGCGGAGGTTAGATTTGAGGCAACTAAAGCTGGGGTTTCTATTGCAGAGGTTGGATTGATGTTAGAATGGGAAAAGGTGTAGTCTTGGGTGGGAATTGACTATAATTCATACCTACAAGGATGGATCCATGTGGGCATGAGGTGTTGATCCCAAGACTAGTATGAGTTGACTATAGCAATGACATAGTTTTAGAATAGTTGGTGTTTAGTGTAATGGAAGGCATAGCTTGAGAGCTTGATTTCCCCGACCATGTGACCAAAGGTGGGAGCATACTAGTAACCATAGGTGCACTCAGTTGAAAGCTTGTCATGCTTTGAGTGGAAGATGTGTTGGCCTAGTTCGTGCCATAGGTTTGACTGGGTATCATCTATGTCAATGTGGGTAATACTAATGGTGGGAAGATTTGAGAGACAACATGTAGTATCTGAGGAGGTTGAGTAGTATTTTAACCTACGAGAGGGTTTTTTAGGCCATATGGTTGATACACTAAATTTAGCAGGGAGTTTGACTCCCTTCTTTATTAGCATGGCTAAGAAGCGTTCGGGATTCCTCTCTACAATAGTGTCAACTAATTGTGTGGAATAAGTATCTTTCTCTATATCCTCTAGTTCCTCTTCTGTGACATTTTTGAAAAGAGCTGCCCCATAGGGTTGTTCAAGGAACAGAGTAGAACTGGTATTTATGAAAGTATCATTCTCTTGCTCTATTTCCCAAGTGGGGAATCTTTTGATATAACTCATCAGGTTGTGTTCTAGCTTTAGACCTTGTGTAAGGCCCTCCATGAGGTGTTTGAGACATAGTGTGGTCCAGATTTTGTAACTAAAACAAGTGATACAAAGCAAACAAGGAAGAAAATCCTTTCTAAGGAAGTCCGAGTTATGTTTTGGACAAGGGTAATTCTAAGGACATATTTTGATATATCTTGATCTCAAAGTGGTGATAATATAAAAAGATAAGATTTGTTGACCTTTGCCTTAAACAAAGTCACTTAGATAAAGATGATGATGTTTGATATGATGAGATCAAGGTATTTCGAGTCTGAGATTTCAAACTAACAATATTTTTGACAATAATTGTGCTTTTCAGAGAAGGGATGATCTTTAATGTTTAGAGATTAACACAATTTTCTTCACATTTTCCTGGGATAGACAAGTTTTTGACACCAAATGAAGAGTTCTCTCAAGGTTTTTAGGTTTAAAACAAGTGTAAAGTATCTCTAGTCAAGTGCGGAAAAACTCCACTGATTACAGTAAAGTGTATAGTCGATTGCGGTACGTTATCATTGATTGCGGTAATAAACAAGTCAATTGCGGCAATAAACAGTTAAACTACGGCCAACTTCCTTCAATTGTGGCACAATGTGGGAAATTGTGGTAAAAGAGGAATAGTCTCAAAAAAAGACTAAAAGATGGGTATCACTGCTTGACAATTTTTATATTTTGGAACAATGCTTCTGATTTGCAAGACAGTTGACATTGACAACCCTAAACTTTAACACATTTGACTCATTTTGACAGTTTGGATGTTTTATTTTGAGTTTTCAAAAATTGATCAAGGAAACAAACATGGCAGACACTGTGTTTTTGAAGAATGAAGACTGACAATGTGTATGTTCTACAACTTTTTCAAGTTGTAAGGTTATCATGAGGTCTCAACAATGAACAGTCAGATTAATCTAGGTCAATGGCTTCAGAATACAATGTTATAGGCCCAATGCTTGAATGTTTGTTAGCTCACATAGCAATTGTCACACTACTAGGACACGAAGGTCCATGATGTAGGTGACCGTGTTTTTGTCATTTACAGGTATTGTTGTCATGGATTGAAGATCTCTTTCACTACACAAATACCATGGGACACATATGTTGGGAATCTTAGGGGGAAATTCTGCAACCCCTTGCACTATAATAAGGTACCTTTTCAGAGGTAGATTAGGTTGGCCTCTAATTAACAAGGTTGTAGTAAGGGTCTGTGGCATCTATCCAATCGGTTTGTACGTGTGTGACTCACTTAAGAGCCTAGTTGACCACGCTGGCTCCTTAGGGATATTCACCTGATCGAGACTATCATCAACACACCTCACCCGAGCTTGGCTAGATAAGATGGAACTTTGGTTCGCGCCTTGTTTATATACTGATTAGAAGGATTGCTGGTTTAAGGTCATTCTCCGAGGAAGAAGCGCATTCCCCAAACAGGCCTTTCTAAAAAGTATAAAGGTTTTTAATCTAACATATTGTGCAAGTGCACCCAAAACTCAAGACACAAGGTAAAGCGATTAAGCTTCAAAAATTTGAAATGTGAACTAAGCTACACCACCACACAAGCACAAGTGTTCAGTTTTAAGCCCAAAAGTAGGTGTTCATTGATTGTTCAATTTTAATGCACCAAATTGAGAAATTATTTTCCTTGTTCAATTTTAGTCCCCACGTTAATTTTAAGCCCAATTTTGAAATGTGAGATTTGAGATGTGTGACAAACACTATTCTTTTTAAACCCAAATTGACAAGTGAATGAATTTTAAGTTGTATTGTTATCTTGCCTCCTTGATTTGTACCTGTTAAATAAAGTGTTTAGTATCTTCAGAAATCAAAGCTTTCAATCCAAAATAGCAGAATATCCAGAAACTCCAGGATTGTTGAGATTGCTGAAATTAATGGTGACTTTATACTTACCTGTGAATCTCTTAATTGAATCAATGTACCTCGTGTATGCTTTGCTTTGATCTTTAGCTATGATTGCGAGAATAACTTTTTTTGTGATCGATAGTTGATGGTTCTTCTTCTGGAATCTCTTAATGCTCTAGCACCTGGTATACGTCTGATTATCCTCTTGGCCATGAGTCATTTTCTCAATCCCCAAGAAATCAAGAAAGAACACACAAAAAGAAAACTTTTTCAAAGATCTTTCTTTTTTTGAAAATATTTCTTAGAAAAAATAAAATAACAGAGAATAAAGTCCCTGTATGATTTCAAGACCTTTTCAAAAATGTAAATTTTTTGATAAGAAATGTTGATTTGTGTCTAAAATAAATTTTTTATGAAATATCATAAAAAAATAGTAAAAATTTCAGAAAAATCTAAATTTTGGACTGTAGCTTTCTTATGCCAAATAATACCTGCAAAAAACATTTTAAATCATAATTCCTTAATTTGTGCCCTAGGGACCCATTTTATCATAAAAGACTAGTTTGAAAAGATCTGTTATTTTTGCAAAATAATTTCGCAAAAATTAAAATCACAGAGAATAGACCCCCTCTATAATTTCAATACCTTTCCAAAAATGTAACTTTTTTGATAAGAAAAACTGATTTGTGTCCAAAATTAAATTTTTATGAAATATCATAAAAAAATTATAAAAAATCGTAAAAAATTTAGAAAAATCTAAATTTTGGACTGTAGCTTTCTTATGTCAAATGATACCTGCAAAAAAAATTTAGATCATAATTCTTTAATTTGTGCCCTAGGGACCCATTTTATCATAAAAGATCAGTTTGAAAAGATCTGTTATTTTTGCAAAATAATTTCACAAAAATTAAAATCACAAAGAATAAACCCCCTCTATAATTTCAATACCTTTCCAAAAATGTAATTTTCTTGAAAAGAAACTCTAATTTGTGCCCAGAAATGATTTTTATGAAATATCACAGAAAAATTATTAAAAAAAAAAAACCTCAAAAAAATTTGAATTTTTGTTTGGGGCCTCCTTAGATTAGCGTCAACATGCAAAAAAAAAAATCATAAAATAATTCCATGCGGTTTGAAAGATATGACCAAATTTCACGCAAGCTGTAAGTTCACGTCGGGTTCACTAAAATGTATGTCTCCTTTTGTGATTCGTGGTTCCCAAGCTTTCCAAAGGCGAGGGTTAGTAGCAAAGGTTTTAGAAATGATATAAATCCAATACACAAATACTAATAAAATGAATAACTTGAAGCATAACCAATAAAATGTACAAGCAAAAAAAGGAAAACAAATGAATGCAAACCCCAAAGTGCTTGAAGTTTCTATTGTCTCTCTCTACTCCTTCTAAAACATTGTTTTTGATGCTCATTATTGGTGTGGGCAGTGTCTATGACTTGAGAAGCGTCGAGAATTTGCTAATTGAAATGTGTGTGATCACAAGATGGCTTGAATGCTAGAACCAAACTAACATAGTAATGGCGCATGAGAGCTTGAAATCCTAGATCCTTCAAATGGTTATGAAGGGTTTATTATATAGGAATTGGGGATGAAATGAACGGTTGAGATCAATCCCAGAGATAGGGAGATGAACGGTTGAGATCAAAGGGAACT
>MU224256.1:4155284-4168846 GCA_018584345.1 Thuja plicata | reverse complement strand
CTGGAGAAGCCATCAGTAAACTCCACCTCTTCAATTGGTAAAGAGGAGATAGAGTTTGGTTGATTGAAGAGCTAATTGTGAGTTACCTTTTTGAACTGAAGAGGTGGGTGAAGTTACCCATGTGGACAGGAAAGGTGGGTGAAGTTACCCATGTGATCTGATTGGAGTTATCTCTTTGAAGATAAATGAATATTTAATTAAAGTTTCCAACATGTGAGATAATTGAATTCTTTTTATTTAAAATTGCTTTATTGAATGAAATTAAATTAATTTAATTGAAATTAATTTAATTAGAAGAATTTAATTAGTAAGTTTAAATATTTGAATTTAAACTATAGGAAATTGAATTTAATTAATTAAATAATGGTAATTAATCAATTAAGTTTAATTAATTAAATAAAATTAATTATTTAATTAATTTTGGGAATTTGATTAGATGATTTGGGGAATGAATTTAGAGGAAAATAGATGATTCATTAATGATTAAAAAACCATTAATTAATAGATGAAAATTAGTTTTTTAATCTAAATTCGCAAGCCTATCCATTTTCGGGTGTCTACAGTTATGTATTGTATTATGAATTGATTCATTATTATTATTATTCATGCAATGTGTGCAGTGGAAGAACTTTTATTAGGTATGTCATGATGTATCATTGTATCTTATTAATTGTACCTTTACTTATATTAATATGATGAGTGTATCTTGATTTCTTCCATGCGATGTATGCGTTAGTTTCCTTATTGATATGTATTATTTTCATTATGGCTAATTAAAGAATTAGAAATATTTTAATTGGGTTTTAAAATGAATGTAAGATATATCATGTGATTATGTTATTATATCATGTGATTATGTTATCATTTTTCTTAGTAGTTTAGTTAATGTAGTTAAAAGTAATTATGTCTTGGAATGTTTGGGATAGTTAACTGGTTTTATGAACATTGGTATAATGTATTATCATAAGTTAATAATGTTACTTGCAATTATGTTGTACTTTCTTCCACATTCATGTTGCTGAATTTTCATTTGTATGTTTAACATTTAAGAAAAAAAATTATTACATCAACATAGTGTAAATTTAGGCTAATTTCTCATGGGTTCCCTGGCATGGCGTTATATTTCTCCTTCTGGTATGTACAATACATGAGAAATGTTTTTAGGGGTAATTTGGGAAATTACCTTTTCACTTTCGGCATGAATTTCCAAAGTAGATGGATTATACCCCCTTGAACATGAAATTACCAAGTGAGCATATGATATGGCAGATAGAAAACCTCCTACATGTGCCAAGCCACTTTTGAAATTTTTATCTTGCAACAGAGTTCTGCCACCTTGCTCAAGTTTTTATAAGAACCTATCAACGTTAGGTTGAACCTCAATATCTTTTATGCCTTCCCAATGGTTTTGTAATCCACTCTGCATGAACATGAACCAAAAATAACAATGCAATAAATCTCAAGAGTAAATGAGAAACTATTTCACAAATTATTAGCCACCCCGGTCATGTACTTATTCCTGATATTACACGTATTAAGTATTTCCTTTACTTCATTCCTTGAAAACAAAACTTTAATTTTCTTGTTCCTGCTTACATGAGACAACAAGCTTAAGTCCATATACATGAATTCAAATAGTTGCAAAACTCAAAAACAAGGGTGAGGTTATTGGAAATAAAAGGTACTGAGAGGGGGGGTGAATCAGGACTAATAAAAATTTCATACTTTTACTAATATCCTTAAATAGGAACAAAAGAAACTTCCAAACTATGAAGCATATAATTGTAACTAGAAAGTAAATATGCAATTAATTAAAAAAGCCACACACACAGACACATAAAACTCTAATTTTTATCATGGAAACCCATAGTCAGAGGAAAAAACCATGAGGGGGATGAAACTGACAATCTTCTCACTACAGTAGAAAAGAGTGCTTTGTTAGGAGCTTACAATCTATCACTTTTTAGGTGGCTCACCCTATTAGGAATGATTGATACCTTATTATAAGTATCAACAATACTATTATAGAATACCTTGTTAGAGGATTTTAATCCCACTTATATAGTGTTCACTTTGTTAAGGGATTTACAATAAAGACCTGCTAGAGACTACCCAGTTAAGGGATTTAGACTTGTTGAAACTATTAGGAAAAAAACAAGAAAATTTGACCTGTGATATGAACTACTCAATGTTAATCATATCCTTGATGCCATGTACTTTTTTTGAATCTAATCCTATATCTTCTCTGGAAATAGCTCTATAATCATAGCTTAAGATCTTTCTAACAATAACACTTTATCAACTTTGCAAAAACACTTCAACTATTTCTCAATTGCAACAACTATCATCTTATAATCTTATATAATGTATTTACCTTCGACTATAGACCTAATTAGATTTTCCAATTCCCTCCAAAATTTCTTTATCAATCTTAACTAACTCATAGAAACTTTAAATCCTTACCGCATTGGCCATAATAAACTTTAAGTTGTTATTCCCAATGTGAAAAATTTCTTCAATTTTATTTGCCAAAATATTCCTTGGATACATACACAAATTTGTACACAACTCCCTAAGAATTGACTTATTCAACCCCTTGAACAATGCACTACATTTTTCATGTTTTCAAGATTCATTGAATCATCCACCAACATAACCGATTTAGCTAATTAATTTAATAACCAAGTTATCTTTTATCTTCTCACTGTGCTAATCGATTAAGAGTATCTTCACTTTTTCCTTTACTGGTGTGACCTAAGAGCTAAGTCACAAATCACAGTTCACCTATTGTCTTTACACATTCCAATTTATTGACAACAAAACTTGTCTCCTTTTACCGATTTGTCCTTCACCTCTTATTTTGTTCACTGATTACCTTTATTGCTTACCTTCTCTTTACTGATTGGATATAACTTTGTACCGGTTCATCCAACTTCATATACTTAAACAAAATACTCTTACCTATGTGATGGTGTAAAGGATTAAAAAATGAAAGATATGTATATTGTATATATGTTGTGATGTATGTGTGTGGGGTGTGGGAAGATAAGATTTCCCTCTTAACCCTAAATTCATAAAGGGAAGATCCAAATTGATTAAACCCAAAGAAAGGATCAATGCATAAATTAATCAACCTATTAAGAATAAGGATAAAGAGAAAACCCCTAGGTTTCATCATACAGAAAAGAATGTGTAGTGGATCTAGAAAGATTAAAACCTTAATTAAAATGAATTAGAAGAAAATTACTAACCTCAAAATGTAACAGATCTAAAGAATTCTATTTTTGGGTGTCTGCACTGAGTTTTTAGATGTTCTGCAATTGGATCAGACACATAAACACAAAGACAGAAAAAAAGCAAAAATCTTTTCCAGATCTAGCTCAGGTCAATTTTGACCCAAAATAGAAATTCGATCCTGACCCAGAACAAAATCTCAATCCTGACCTAGAATAGAAAGTTGATCCTGACCCAGAACAAAAGTTCAACCTTGACCTGCACAGTTTGACAGAAAAACTATTTCCAGATCTTGGAAGTCTGCATAAAAGGGTATCTGATTCTGCACTTGAACCTGTTGTACCAAACATGTACCTACAAGAAAAATGGTTTTGTTTGTTGGGCAGTTTTGCCTTGGTCAAACCCTAGTTTTGGAATTAACCTTAAATTATAATTGAAATTGCATAAATAAACAAAGAAAATAAACCAATTCACCTTGCTTGTAGAGAAACCCTTGTGGCGGATTCGAAGCCTTGGATCCACAAGTATGTATGCACCAAATGAATTTAGAATTTAGGATGTAGTATGTCTCAAATCAATCTCTTGTAGATCTTCAATCCCAATCTTGAATGGATCTTAGAATAGGAAGAGGCTTGCATGGATGTGGATGGAGAAATCTTCAACAAGAGGGCTCCATAGATCTTGAATCCTTCAATGACTACCAATGGATCTCCTTGATGAATTGAATGCTTGAATGTATTTGAATGCTTGAATTCTTGAGAGTAGATTCTTTTTCTAATAGATCATGCATAGATTTTGCATGGATGAAATTGCTTCTTGCATCTTAGAGAAAATGAGAGGAGAAGGCTTCCTTATATACCAATCTAGGGCACAATCTTCTAGAGAGGCCTACATAGGAGAATTAAATTCCAATTAGACCTATATCCCTATAAGTGGACCCATATTAAATATAATTTTAAGATTTGTTTCTTTGAAGACCGAAACAGCCGACTCGGAAGCAAGAATTAAATATTTCTGAAGCCCGACATCCAGAAACCCTGGAAACTTAAAATTTAGACCCTAGGTCAAGGTTGATGTCAAATCTAACCTAGGTTAGGGTTGAGGTCAACCTTGACCTAGGTTAGAGTCAAGGTTTACCTCACCCCAGAAGTTTTTCCTTGACCCTGAGGTCAAGGAACTCATATTTGCAAATCAGGGTGCCAGAAATAGGCCGGAGAGAAGTGGAAAAGGGGGAAGAACAAGGGTAAAAGACAGAGCCAAGTTAGAGACCCATTCAAGGTGCTTAATGTGACCCAAAACCACTTACTCAGAGGGATAAACTATTCTAAAATAGAAGTGCTTCCATTTTTTGACTATACATTTAGCCCCCACTTTAGCAAGAGTATGGACTCGGTGCAAACTCTTAGTAAAGGAGATCATAAAGAAAAGATAATATTATCAAAATCAAAAGGTACAAAGGAATCCTCAAGCCCCTAGGGACTTAATTATTTATCGACCCTAAGATCACGATAAGAGAGACATCACCAGTCAAACAAAAAGAGAGAGAGGGTGTGATTAGCTCGCCCGATGAGAACCTATGTCCCATTGTGAATCACACAAGGAAAAAAGTGCAACTGGAAAGATGGAGTTGAATCACCTAGTGAATGTGGCTACTCACTAGTCAACCTATCAAGGTTTTACTCTTAGGAATATTCTACTCCAAAAGAGCAAACTCAACATATAGAAATATCCAGTCTTAAGGACACCTTTCATCCTTAAGGGATCAAAACATTGTAAATTGAAAATGGAGGGATCAAGAGATCCTATAAGGTAAAAATCCATGCTTTAAGTATTAGTTTCTAATCCATAAAGGGAGAATAGTTTTAAGTTTTGAAAATATTTTGAAAGTGCATGTGTACAAAAAGGTGAGTAGAGCGTATGCCCCCACGTTAAAGTCATTGCTAACACTTTAACATGAGAAATGGTTTTAATGGAAACATAAAAAACTCCACTGATTATGTTTCCACTATGAGATGCCTCCAAGCAAAGAAAAATCAAGGGAAATACCACATAAACATAAAAAGAACATAGAAGGGATCTATCTACCGTGGGGTCAGTATGATCATAAGATAGTATAGATATCATATTATAGCAAATTAATTGACATCATTCCCCAAAGAAAGTAGAACTACAATCACAACGGAGGAAAGAAAATGTAAGAGTTACGAAGAAGAGTCTTTTCAGACCACAACATGGAGACCAAAAAGAATCAGTACTACCATGTCGCAAATCCAAGTGGACTACACAAGGAAAAGATTTACGAACAATAGCACAGGTACAACATAACATAAAAAATATATATATAGAAGAATAGAGATACACATAGAGGAATTGTTCAACAGGTTTGATTCCTTTATCACCTTGCACCAACAAAGTAACAAGGGTCATATAAAAGATTCTAACAAACATTTATCAAATACATTACGGGAGAAGCACAATACAATAGGCAAACACATAAAAGGCTGCCATGAAGGACAAGACAATTAAGCACATTGCCTACTCTCCCCATCTCGGTTTATATCATTTAGGGAAGGTGGGAAACTCGCACGAGGGACTATATACAACATAGTAGGAATAATAGCCAGTTCCAAACAAGGATCCTCTTGAGAAATGAAATGTTCAATACTAGGTGTAATTATCAGTTATGTAGAAAGCATATGAGGTAAATCAGTATCAAGATCAATTGTCTCATATTCATCATTAGCATCAATAGGATCATCAAGAGTATCTTTCTCATTAAGATAAATTGAAATATAATCTAAGATGTGGATAGAATCATCATAATTATTCATATTAACATCCTTACTAGAATTAACTTCTTCCAACAAATCAAGAATAATCTGGTCAAAAGAAGGTAAAGAATTTCGAAGAATAGAGGCACGGGCCCTAGCATGAGCTTGACACTTCTTACGATGCTCATTGGAAAATTTGTTATATTTTGTCTTTTTTGAAATATGTTGAGAACTAGGAGGAACAACTGGTTCCTTTACAGGTTCTATAGGAGGATTAGTAGAACTCTCAGTAGGCTGAGAAGTGATACTAGGAGTTTGATTAACAGAACTAGAAGCAATGGATAAGGGAGATAAAGAAGGTGTAGGTAAAATACCATGACTAAGATCAATCTGAGGCATGCTTAACTCAAGAATCTTGTGATGTTTATAGGCTTGATATGAGAAAAAAAGGTTATCAGGATAAGGAGGACATGAATTAGGTAATGAAGGCCAAAAGAAGTCAAGGGTAGAAAAATCCCTAGCCCTATAAGGTTGATATAGACTATGATTAATCATTTTCACCTCTTCATCATGAATGAACTTAATACACTTGTGGATAGGAGATGCAATGGCATGCATGGCAGTCAACCAAGGAAAACCCAGCTCAACTTGAAATTAATCAGAAGTAGGGATAACAACGAAGGTAGTGTCCACAAATTTACAACAAATTTCAATAGATAAGGTAATAGAACCAAATGATGGATAGTGAAAACCATTACAAGTTTGAATCCACACATCAGACGTATCATAATAATCACATTGTAAGTTCTTCATAAAAATATTTTCTTCAGTGATGACAATGAATAAGGATGTAAGATCAACAAGACAAGCATGCGTAGGTATCTTAGCAATCCTAGCATAAATGTAAAGGGGATCATCAGGACCTTTAATGGTCTCAAAATCATCAAAGGTGATTGAGAGTTCCTGGGGTCTTTTATCCTTAGGTTGTTTTGAAGGTTTAGATTGAGGTTTCGGTTTAGGTTGAGGTGGAATTTGAAGTTGAGGTGGAGGCAAAGGATCTTGAATAGTATGTTGAGATGAAACAGTGCACTCCACATGGTTAACGATATGGTTGAGATCATCTATCTTTGAATCATAAACAATATCTATAGAAGATGGTGGAACAATGGTATTAGTATCATGTGTACGTAAAGGATTCATATAAATTTGGAGATTTTGATTAGGAGGAGAGATAGATTTGTTCCCACTTCCATCAAAATTATCAACAGATAAAGCATTATAATCAATTAAATCTTGAACCTTATGTTTTAGAGAATAACACTTCTCAGTATCATGGCCATTCTGATGATGGTATTGACAAAAGGATTTGGGATAAAAGGATTTTGATGCCATCGTAGTAGGGAGAAGAGGTCGAATAGGAGGAAAAGTAATCATATTATCACTTAAAAACCTACTCATAATATATTTTAAAGATTCAGAGAGAGGATTAAATGTATGATTCATATGAAAAGTAGTGGACGCAGAAGTGGCATTGTGGGTGCAACATCAACTTGATCTGCAACTGGATTTGCTTGTTTATTGATTTTCACATATTTGTTGGGCTTTTACAACTTGTTGATACTAGGAGTAGCATCACTCTTATCAATTGGAACAGGATCCATTAGAGTGTTTCTCTCAAATTGACTCACTTGTAATTGATAATGATGAAGTGTTACACAAAGTTGTTAAAAAGAGGTAAATTCAGTAAGTAGAATCTCATCTATAATATCCTTTTGCAAATTTGAAATAAACATATGTTGGATATCAATATCAGGAACAGGATAAGAAATTTGAGCATACAAATGCTTAAATCTACCAATAAATTCAGTTAATTTTTCTTTAGTAGTTTGTTTACAATGCATCAAATCAGTTAAGGAAACTTGTGAACCAATGTTATTTTGGAACTGTTGAATAAAGGTATTAGCAAGTTTTGTAAAAGAATCAATAGAATAAGAAGGTAAAGAACAATACCATTGCAAGGCCTTATCACAAAAATTCCTAGCATGTAGCTTAGCCAAAATCCTATGGTCATGAGCATAGTCACTACAAAGGATTTGGAATGTCTTAAAATGAGTGACAGGGTCTCCCTTACCATTGTAATTCTCAAGATGAGGCATATCATCTTGCTGAGGGACAGGAGCACAAATAATATCTAAGGATAGAGGACTGCCCATGTCACATGTAGGAATGCTAAACTTTGATTGAGTTAAAGAAGCAATTTTTTGTTGTAAAGATGACATAGTTTAAGCCAAACTAATGATTGTGGAATAATTAGAAGAAATAGGAGGCATAGAAACATTAGGAACACTAGGAAAAGTGTATGAAGTGGAAGGAATAAAAGACACAATTGGTGGAACACTAGGAATCATAGTTGGAAGAGGATTAGAATAAGCAAAAGGAACACTATGATATGAAGGCTGTGAGGTAGGTAAAGACACCGGTGGGACACTCACATGATGAGATGGAAGAATTGTAGTTACTAGAGGAGAAGTGTAAGTATGATTACTAGGTAAAGGAATGAAAGAAGCTTCCACACTAGTGACAGTAGGAGTAAATCCTAAATCTTGAGCCTCTTGAGCTAAAGGTTTAACATTTAAATGCACAAGATGAGTAATGCCACGCAAGAGATTAACACCTTGATCACTATCACGAAGGACTTTCTTAAGAGCCTCTATAGCTTGGATAGAATCTTTATTATGGTTTTCTTGAATAAGCCAATTTCCCATTTTATCAAGTTCAGTTGACATTTTTTGGACTTGTTCAGGAGGAACTCTTAAAGCATCATCCTCATCACGAGATGAGTGAGAAGAGTTATACTCTGTAGAAGAATTATAATCATGAGTGATCAAATTGTCATCCGAGATCCTAAGGAAAGGAGAGGAAGACTCAGGATCAAAGGAACCCATAAGTCTATGACTTCTTCTAACTAGAATATTATAAATAGGACTAGAGGTAGTAAATCTCATACACCAATGCAATGTAAATGAACTAAACTAAGAAAATGTAAATGCAAGAACATAAAAGAAGGCTAATCTAATATGTATGCAAGATCTAGCATGAAATGTAAATCTAACACCAAAAATAAAGAGTTGTCTATCGTGGGTTGACCAAAATGTAAAGGATAAAAAATGAATGATATATATTGTATATATGGTGTGATATATGTGTGTGGGGTGTGGAAAGATAAGATTTCCCTCTTAACCCTAAATTCATAAAGCGAAGATCCAAATTGAATAACCCCAAAGAAAGGATCAATGCATAAATGAATCAACCTATTAAGAATAAGGATAAAGAGAAAAACCCTAGGTTCCGTCCTATAGAAAAGAATGTGTAGTAGATATAGAAAGATTAAAACCTTAATTGAAATGAATTAGAAGACAAGTACTAACCCCAAAATGTAACAGATCTGAAGAATGTTGTTTTCAGGTGTCTACACTGAGTTTTTGGAAGTTTTGTAATTGGATCAGGCACAGAAACACAAAGACAAAAAAACCCAGAAATCTTTTCTAGATCTGGCTCAGGTCAATTTTGACCCAAAACAAAAAGTCAATCCTGACCCAGAATAGAATGTCGATCCTAACCCAGAACAGAAATTTGATCCTGACCCAAAACAGAAAGTCAACCTTGACCTGCATAGTCTAGCGGAAAATCTATTTCCAGATCCTGAAAGTTTGTCAAAAAGGGTATCTGGTTCTGCACTTGAACCTACTATCCTAAACCTGTACCTACAAGAAAAATGGTTTTTTTTTGTTGGGGGGAGGGGTTTTCCTTGGTCATAACCCAGTTTGGAATTAACCTTAAAGTATAATTGAAATTTCATAAATAAACAAAGAAAATAAACCAATTCACCTTGCTTGTATAGAAACCCTTGTGGCAGATTCGAATCCTTGAATCCACAAGTATGTATGCACCAAATGAATGTAGAATTTAGAATGTAGGATGTAGGATTTCTCAAATCAATCACTTGTAGATATTCAACACCAATCTTGAATGTATCTTGGAATAGGAAGAGGCTTGCATGGATGTGGATGGAGAAATCTTCAATAAGAGGGTTCCATAGAGCTTGAATCCTTCAATGGCTACCAATGGATCTCCTTGATGAATTGAATGCTTGAATGTCTTTGAATTCTTGAATTCTTGAGAGTAGATTCTTGCTTCAATAGATCATGCATAAATTTTTGATGGATGAAATTGCTTCTTGCGTCTTAGAGAAAATGAGAGGAGAAGTCTTCCTTATATACCAATCTAGGGCACAATCTTCTAGAGAGGCCTACATAGGAGAATTAAATTCCAATAGACCTATATCCCTAGAATTGGACCTATATTAAATATAATTTCAAGATTCATTTCCTCGAAGACCAAAATAGCCGACCCAGAAGCGGGAATTAAATCTTTTCAAAGCTCGACATCTGGAAACTTGAAATTTGGACCCTGGGTGAGGGTCGAGGTTGACTCTGACCTAGGTTAGGGTTGAGGTCAACCTTGACCTTGACCAAAATTTTGACCTTGACTCTAATGTCAAGGAACTCATATTTGCAAATCAAGGTTCTAGAAATAGGTTAGAGAGAAGTGGAAAAGGGGGTAGAACAGGGGTAAAAGCCAGATCCAAGTTAGATACCCATTCAAGGCACTTGACATGACCCCAACCACTTACTCAAAGCGCTAAACCTGTCCAAAATGGAAGTGCTTCCATTTTTTGACTATAAAGATGGATTGCCAGAAATTACAACCATACTCCATAAAATCATCATCAATATCATCTACCAACATTTTGTAATCAACAGAGACTTCTATAGTTGCTCAATTGGGGAAAATGCAAAGTTCAAAAGTAACGATCAAGGTTTTTGTAATTTTGAAAAATTTGTATCGGGTGACCAAAAAAAGGAGATTTAGGCAATTAGTAACTTTTGAAAAACCACAAATCTAAAAAAAACTTAGGAAAAGAGAAAGGTGAGTGACTAGGTTCGGAAACTCATAAATTCTGCAACTTAAGATTTAGACTAAAGACCCGACCAAGGAAAATAACTTAGGATATTTGAGCTAGAGAGAAATTGGGTTACAAGGATAATGTTGGCTCTAAAGGGGAAAAGTACTAACAAGACATAGAGAATCTAGAAGGACCTTGGCATAAAGCGTTATTCATTGGGAAACAAAGGGAAAAAAAAAAAGAAAGACACACTAAAAAGAAAGGAAAACAAAACTATGTACAAAGAAATACACATACAAATTTAGCATAAAGATTTCAAATATTTCCCATTGTAGGTAAGAGACAGTGGAGTACCATTAGGATAGGTCAACATGAAAGAATTATTACCATGGATTTGTCTGATTTTTAAAGTCCCTTTCCATAATGAGTCAAATTTCTTGTGTGCACCTTTTGGTTCCTTCCTTCTATCCTAGAGAAGAACTGAATCTCCAAATGTGAAATCCATTTTTCAGTCTCTTTTATCAAAAAAAAATCCATTTGTTGTTGTTGGGAAATCTTATCAACTACCATATCTCTTTTCTCTTCCATTTTTTTTTAAATACATGATTCTTTTCTCAACTCTATACTAAAACTACTCATCTTCATTTGCCTTATGTAATTTGAGTGTTGAAAGCTCTAGTTGTATGGGAAAGATAGTATCCACTCCATAAACAAGATAAAAAGGTGACAAACCAATGACCCTTTTATAAGTTACTATATCAGCCCACAAAGCATTGTACAACTTCTTGTGCCATTCCCTTTGATTTTCATCTACTATATTTTTGATGATAGAGACCATTTTTTTGTTGCTTGATTTAGCCTGTAAATTTGCTTTAGGATTATAGTTTGATGAATGTGATAGGTGTATTCTATGTTCATAACATAAAATAGTTATTTTAGGAGACAAGAAATAACTAACATCATCAGCAACAAGATTTTTAGGGACCCCAAAATTCACTATGATATTTTCCTTAAAGGAATTACACACAACCTCAGAAGATGTACATTTTATAGGAACAACTTCCAACCACTTAGTAAAATAATTTTTAGCAGTTAAAATTGTTAGAGCAATAGTGCATTTGCGTTTATAATTAAATCACTTCAATTTAATTATTAAAGCTAACTATTATTCTATTCACATAAACTTGTCATTTGTAGGTGCATAATAATTAATATGTTTTATTAATTATTAAATGCACAAACCTAGCTTTCTCCAGCTTTAGGGTTTCTCACCTTATATGTCACTTTTATAATTATTGTGCTTACTTTTTGGGAAATAATATTTTGCTCTCACTCTGCTGAGATTTTCCAAACCCTTACCTCTTTCTCACCGGTTTCTATTCAGCATCAGGTATTTGCATGCAGGTGTTCTTGGCGAGCTATGAAGTTGGATTTCTCAACATCTACATGGTATAAGAGCCACCTTGTCACTGCCTGGGTTGAAGGTTTTTGAAGCCATGATTCAAAGACGACAACCATAGCTTCTCTGGGGTTTTTCTGTCACTTTGAAGGAGGTGCTATTTTCTGGAGTTGTTTGAGCAAAAATGGACTCCACCATTGCATTCAGAAGGCCCAGGAGAGTTGAAATACATATAAATTTTGACTATTTTGGCTACTATGACCACAGGCAAAAAATTTTGGCCTATTAGGGCCGTACAAGCTCAAAAATCAAGGCAAAACTCAGAAAAAAATTAAAAAAATCCATTTTTTTATAAATTTTGGGCGCGCCGCCACTAGCCCGTGTGCCACCACGCTACCACTGCTCCACCGTCGGGGACCGCCGCCACCACCCGGCCGCTCGGCCGCCACCCGCACTCAGCCTGGCCGTCGCCGCCTCTTCGCTCGGCCGCCACCTCCACTAGCGCCGCCACCCATGGGCCACTGCCGCACCGCCCGACGTCCTGCGACGGCCATACGGCCGTCAAATTATTTGACAGGACTGTGTTTTTCCAGGGAGTGTGTATTTTGGGGGTACTTGTGGTTTTTTTGCCATATCTTGGGCATACGGTGTCCTTTTTCAGAAAACAAAATATCGCCGGAAAGGTGTTTCCGAGATAGACGTGATGATGCTAGTCTTGTTTTCTGATTTGACCATTTGAGTTTCTATTTTTGGTGTTGAAATAGAGGCTTCATTTTCCTTCCTCTCTGCATCCAGTGTTCAATTTTTTCTCAAGTTTTTCATGCTTTCAGTAATTGATTATTTGTTTTACGGGGGTTAGAATCATACATTATGGGGGGTGCTTTTTCTTTCTGTCATTTACTTTCAGAAATTGACCCTTCTACTTCTTTCTTTTTATTCTCTCAATGTCAGACCCCTTTGTGGCCCGGTTGACACCGCACAATTACCACACCTGGAAAGCACACATGACCAGGCTTCTCATGTCATGTGGCTTATGGTCATGCCTAGATGAACATCAACCTATCCTACAGTGTCCTTTTGAGATTCTTCAGCACAGGAATAAGATGGATGAAGCCATGGGCTTGATTGCACTGAACATTTCTGACAGTCTCCTCTTTCACTTGGATGGTTTGACCACTCCTAGGGCCATTTG
>MU224256.1:4131265-4151224 GCA_018584345.1 Thuja plicata | reverse complement strand
TAAAGCTAACTATTATTCTATTCACTTAAGCTTGTCATTTGTAGGTGCATAATAATTAATATGTTTTATTAATTATTAAATGCACAAACCTAGCTTTCTCCGGCTTTAGGTTTTCTCACCTTATATGTCACTTTTGTAATTATTGTACTTACTTTTTGGGAAATAATATTTTTCTCTCACTCCACTGAGATTTTCCAAACCCTTACCTCTTTCTCACAGGTTTCTATTCAGCATTAGGTATTTGCATGCAGGTGTTCTTGGCGAGATGTGAAGTTGGATTTCTCAACTTCTACAAAAATATGAGTGTTTCTAGCACTAGAATTGGGATTGATTGTTCCAATGAAATCCATACCCCACTATTGGAAAGGTTCATCAATGACTACGGGTCTCACGGGAAATGTGGCTAGATAAGGTCTACAAGTGAACATCAAACATTTTTCACATTTTGACACCCATTCATGGGAGTCTTTAAACATTCTCTTCTTGTAGAAATTTTGACTAAGAATCTTGAAAGTTGTTACAGAAGATGAAAAATGACCTCCACATGCTTCGTTATGAAAGAATTATAACAATTTGTTCTGATGTTCATTATCAACACATCTAAGAAAAGTACCATCTACTCCCTTTTTGTATAGATTTCCTTCGCAAAGCATATACTTATTATTTTTAAGCTTCATAATTATCTTCTCCTTTGAGGATAAATGTGGAGGGGCATCACCATATGTTAAGAAATATGAGACATCAAAGAACCAATCATTTATTGTACTAGTGAATAGAACTAGTGTAAAATCTTCTTCCTAAATAGCTTTACTTTCTACAATCATCTTAGCTAAGCCCTTTCCCCTAACCAGATTAGTAGGTCTAACTTAAATATAGTATTCTTTCACTTTGGCTATCCAAGACCCCCTTTGATTACATCCAATCTCTTTCTAAGAAAGGATACTCTTCACAACAACCTAAAGAACAAAGATGATTGTATGAGAATATAAAATATAGAATATAAAACTTTTAAGGGCTTTAACTACATCATAGGCATATTTTTAAAATGAAGAATACTTGAGCTCATACTTTTTGAGGGGAATAATCATGAAAGAAGTAGGAGCTTCAATAGCTTGTTCATCTTTCTGCAATAACATAACTGACAAAGTATATTCTGATGCATAACTGTATATGATGAATTCCTTGGTAAAATATGGATGTACTTGTAACCACCCTAATTTGGTTTACTCTGAGTAGAGACCCTATTTTCCCTAAGTGTGATCATACCCCTAATTATGTCAATACAATTTTTCAATTAATTGGCATAATTCATTTAAATCAAATTTAATTTCCTGAAAATCAAAGTGATCTTATCACTAATTTACATTAATTGCCTTAGCCAATTAAAACAAATCAAATCAATTAAAATCAAAATAATTAAATACATGGCTAAGGTAATTAATTAAAAGGAATTAAATAAAATCCCTAATTACAACTCCTCATTTGCAAAATGGAAAGTCAATCCATTATCCAATGAGAGTTAAATCACTTGGAACACCTCACATGGATTACCAAGGATTCATTCTCCACCTTTCTTCACAACTCAATCCTGGCCTCTCATTCCTCAAATTCTTCTATAAAAGGAATGAATTTTGATCTCAATTAGCCCTTAATCTTTAGAATTTTAAAGTAATATTATGCTACTCTGATTTCTAACATTATAAGTGCATTCTTAGTTAATTTCTCATAGTAATTACATAATATTTCATTTGGGGCACCTAAAAAGAACTTTGCATTACAATTTAGCTTGCATTCTTAAAATCTTCCGTTATAAGCATGAATGTGTATTGATTTATGCATAATCTGAGGGAAAATTATAGCATATTTCATACTCTTCTTAGATAGGGGGAAATATGTCAATTTTGGTGATGTATATGTGCTTTTCCTTTGTTATTTCATTTTTATCTCACTAGTGCAGTGACATATTGAAGTGTTGTGTTGCAGTTTGCAGATCCACAAAATACACACATTTCTAGCGCCCACCATAGGGAAAATCCTCAGATTTCTCCTCATTTCTAACTTCTTTTTGGCTAATTTTTGTTCTCTATTTTTAGGTCCAGAGTCACCTTTAGTTGCCAAAGCTCACATGCAGGAAAGATTATCGCATTCAAGAAATAGCATCGCATCCCAGATTTCTGTCATCGCATCCAGGGAAATCTCGCATCAGGTAAATCCTGCATCGCCTTTAGTGCAAAATATCACATTCAGGAAAGGTAATCACATCCAGTAATTCTAGGCTCACATTTTGTAAAGGCAGTTGCATTTGGTTGGTCGAATTGCAAATTTGAAAGTCTAACCACTAATCTTCTAACCATTCATGTTTCTATGTTTTGAACAGCCTAACATTTTCTTGCAGGTTGCTATCAGAGACTTTTTTGTGAAAAATTTGGAAAGCAATGACTAACTTGTGGGTTGCATGTTGCCAAATCTCTCAACTTGACTTCTATTTTGCTAAGCTTTCAAACATAAGAACATTTTCCATCATTTGGTAAATTGACAAGAGGATTATGCTCTTTTCCTTTAAGGAAAATCAGATACTCAAAAGTCAATTTAAAACTTGATAATAATTTGAGGAAATGAACTAAGAAAACAAATTTTCTAAAGTTTGATAGTAATTGAACAAGCTATTAATAAAGATTGTGGGAAATTAAACCATAAAATTTTCTAATTTTTGGATAGTAATTGAACAAATCACTAAATTTGTGGGAAAATGAACAAAGCTCAAATTATATAATTTTGGGAAAGTAATTGAACAAGCAAATAATCTTAAATTGGGGAAATTGAACAAGACAAAATTTTCTTTCATATGCTTTGTTCTTTCTTACAATAAGAATTTAAAAATCAAACTTGAACACTTTACTTAGTCCAACTAGAGGTTTTGATCTTTTTCCCAAGTTGGAAGAATCAAAGACTCATCATGGGGGATTGAGTTTTGAGTTATAAAGTTTGAGGAAAATATACATGTTTGGTGTACTTGTGGGAGAAAATGGCATGGAATAGGAGAGTATTCTCTTCTTCTTTTGAAGAATCAGAAATCTAGACTTCTAAGTTGCCAATCCTTTGCATTTTCTTTCAAAATATTAGAGGGCCTGCTGGTTGAGGAAAAAATCTCTTGGGATGACCCAAGTGAGGATAGGTTTTACACCAACCCTTCCAACTCACTATAATCAATATGCTTCCTTGTAGGCCAAAGCCTCGAAAGACGTAGTCAGTTTTGTTCCTGTAATTTTGACATCATTCCTTGAACATGCTTGAGTGTGTGTAGAGTAGAGCTTATTGAATCTTTCTTGTGAGACTACACACATTTGAGTACTCATAGGGCTATACGCCTCAATTTTGCCTTGTGCAATTCTATGGGGGATGATTGTGAATGAATGCCCAAAATTAAACAACATTTGTATTCAAACTACCCAGTTTATCTCCAAAAGGGTGATAATATTTGTAGAAGGAAAATAAGAATTTCCCAAAGATACTCATCATTTTTTTCCCTCACTTGCATTTGGAGTTGACTAATATGGCATCATGACTGGATCCATTTCATGCTTGGTGATGGTCATATTCTGATTAGCATGTGAGTGTGTACCTGAGTCTACAAGAAAAGATTTTCACTCTATGCCTAGAATACAGGGAATAGCTAGAAGCTGGAATATCCCTAGAATGGCATGCTTACACTATCATAGTTTCGGCCATCTAAGCAAGTACTATAGAGACTAAGTGACAAAGACAAACACTTTTACCAATGGCAATACCATTGAAGACATCAGGAAGATGAGAAATAAAATGTGGAGGAAAGCTACAAACACTGATGATGCTGGACCAAGAAATATAATAGGTGACACCTTATCCAATGGATATGGTGATATCATCACCCCCACCTACACAAAACAAGTAAGTATGGAAATTCACTATACCAAGTTATATCTTACATCAGTTCCATTATACATTGATAAAATGCCAAACTAGCGTGAATAAAGATGCACTATGGTATTACTTATTGTGAATTTGTGAATCCAATCTCGTCGGTCAAATGATTATCGAGAATTGTCAGTATACATAGAAAATCCAAGTTTTTAATGTACACCAAGCATCATTGGTAATCATGAAAAAGTGAAGTCTTCGCTATATACCGAGATCCATCGATGAACATGTGAAAGGTCAATTGAGTTGACAATTTCCCCAAGCATCGCATTCTCATCGAGGATAAAGTTGGTATGTTCCCCAAGAAACTCCATCTTCAAACACTGAGAAGTAGGTAAAAGCATTTATTACACCACTTAGGTCATCATCTAGAAAAAGGTGATGGAATAGCTCATTCACTCACCATGCAATTAAGAGAGAAGAGCAGATCAAAGGGTAGAGCATAGAGTGAAGAACAATGACCTAATTACAAAGAGATTAACAAGCATATTCATGCTATTCAGACAGATCAACAGCATCTACAATAGGTCAAGTGAGTAACTAAAGACTCACCGAGCTCACAGTCTATTTACGAGAAAAGCTCTAATTTCCAGAAACAATGGAAACCACATCTTGCATCTCCAAGATCAATAATGTGAAAGATAAAAAGGTCAACCTAATCAAGAACGTTACTTGTGAAGAGCTAAAATACAAATTTTTTCCAGAGGTTTCTTCACAACCCGACGACGTTGGTGCAATATTCTCAAGGATACCACCTAGGGCTTTGCTAATTGAGGATGTCTAAGCATATATCCATTACAAAGTTGCAAAAATCAGAGATTTGGAAGTTGAGGAGGCTTATAAGAATATTTGCACAGATGGAACCATCAAGGATGAACATAAAAACATTGAGGTGAAAGGGCTAACAAATTCCCTAATGTTCCCAAAGGATTTCAAGAACATGTGGATCTGAATTGTTCTTGTTTGGGTACATGACCATATGTGGCTGGATGAGCCAAAATAGATCACTAAGGATGTTATACACGCAGTGACCAGTTATCTTGTAATTGACAAGGAAAAAGAACTCAAACATCCTCCTCACCCTGACATAGAAAAGATGACAGGTATAGTATGGGATGGTAGAGGATTGAAGGTAAACTCCATCACTAATCTAGAAATGAAATTTGGTGCTTGTGTGCTAGGATACAAGATATTCCAAACCAACAGAATGAATAGCATTGCATGCATAGCAGTAGACACTGCACATAAGATTGTGAAGAAGGGATTAGAGTTGGATATATCTGAGCTTATACTAAAGCAACTAGATGAGAACATGAGGACCATTAGATCAGAAAAATCTAATTCATGTAAGTTTGGTTCACTCCTCATGTGCATATTTTTCTACTTTTAATACTTCTTCCCATCTATTGGTAATGTCAATTGGGACACTACCCGACCAATGACAATTCAACTTAGTGAATTCATTAAGTCACTAGGGGACAACTTTACATCAGTTATAGATGCATATTTCACTAGATTCAAGGATAGAATGTAGAAAAGGATGAGGATACCAGAACAACTGGTCGATCAATATAAAGATGATATTTGTTTTATGGTGGACACCGATACAACTTTGATCAAACCAGTTGTACAGAGGATAGCATGGTTAGCACCACTTGACTATGAGATAAACATAGATCAGGCCACAAATGCTATTGAAGAATTGTTGAATGAACCATTGGATAAATCATTACCAAGATTTGGCACCTATGAAGAAGCTAAGGCCAGAATCAAAACAGGCTTAGTTGTTAAAAAGATAGACAAAACGAAGACCAAAATGGTAAAGACACATGAAAAGAATTTGTCGGTTTATGAAGAAGAATCATAACAACAACAAGACACCGAGCGATAGTCACTCGCCGATGAAGGTGAACAAGTGAGCGACTCTGAGTCAACAGAGTTTGATGCACCACCCCCAAAGAGACCAAGGACAAATGCTGCATCAAGAACAAAGATTCAAACTACAAAAGAAGACTCACCACCAGTCAAGAAAGGACAAGTGAGGACTTATAAAAGAAAGCCTCAAACTGGGAAAACATCAGAACCAAATAGGAGAAGGAGATTAATCCAAAGCAAGGAAGATAAGGAAAACATTGAACAAGATGACAACCTATAATGAAAAAATTTCCTACCATAATTGATGATATTTCCACATCAATCATCAGGTCAGGTACAATATATGATACTAAGGTTAGAAAGTAGCTAACTCTAAAACCTGAGGATCAGAATAAGATAGAAGAAGTCATCATCTAGGCAATGTGTGTATTCAAATATATACCTATACAGTTTGATAAGATGATGCCACAATAACTTCTAGACATGTTATCACAAAGGTAGACATATGCACTGAAATATGAGAAGTAGATAAGCGAAAGATCCCTAGTTTGTATTATACCACCCGAGTCAAAGATGGAAGAAATTGATGAAATGATGAAGTTGCATTCAAATAAGTTCTCATAAAAATTGAGAGCCTACAAAGTACTATAGGGAAGCTTAATAGAGCTTGAAAAAGAAAGTGATGATGCTTGGACAAAAATACTCAATGTACCTAAAAAGGATACAAGCCCCAAGAGAGTATTAGCACTTACAGAGAAGCCTCACAATGAAGAAAAAGAGGCAAAATTGAGCCCAAAGCACATTCTTATAAATGATACTGAGGATGTCACTTCAATTGAATTGAACATAGAAGAAAGTAAAGCAATGGATGACATACCTCAGATTTTGCAGTCATTAGGAGACACAACATATGTCACAATCCAAGATGTGACAATCATAGATATCACTAGAGGTGATCTAGCCAATGAAGTAAAGGCAGATGAAGGTGTCACTATTACCTCTAAGAAAACCAAGGAACATGACATAATAATGGATGTTGCACACGTTAATATACTAGGACAAATGTCATTATTCATACAAGCTATCAATATAATGATAGAAACAAGAGATACAACATCAAACCATGATGCAAGCATACCTAAGGATAAGGGTGAAGAGGAGAAGAAAAGCACAAATGAAGAATAGAAAGAAATATATGGAGAGAAGAAAGATAAAGGTGAAGAAGAGAAGCAAGGTGATGCCACTCCAAAGGATACCAAAGGAGAAGTTGCTGATAAAGCTAAGGTTGATGTGGATATGTCTACATCCAACCGACAGGTGAATACCAAGAAATAGGTAAAAGGAACAACACCTCCAAAGCCTTCATCAAGTACATCAAACCAAGAAAAGGAACTTTCTATGGTACTGCATACAGGTGCCTCCAATACACTTTCAAAGAAGAAGAAGAAAAAGAATAAAAAACCAGTTATACTAGATGAGATAATTGAAATACCAGACTATGATCCTAGGACATTAGATCCAGAGTCACTTACAAAGTATGCAGAACTTTGTAAAAGGAAAGATATCCAAGATAATCTCAAAAAGGAGACAAAGGACACACAAGTAGAAGAAACTAAAAAGGATATCTAATTACATATTGTACCTGATACAAACATTGATCAAAATACACCTATCCTTGATCAATTAGCACTTCTTACTGAAGCCATCACATCATAGAATGTCAATGTAGAGAAGGAAATAGAAGAACATGTAGAGCAGAAGTACCAATACAAGCTAATAGAGAAAATCAGCCAAGAAGTGGAAAAGAACAAGGTAAAGCTATCTAAACTAGTCAGTGCATTGGAACCAATCATTTCAAAAGCTATAACCTTAGTTCAAAAGTTATGCACAATAGAGAAATTCACTAAGGATAGCAGTGAAAAGATTGCAAAGATAGATATAGATCTTAATGCTAGTGCACAAGGTCTCAGAACCAATGACAATGCATTAAAAGTTGCATTATTACAATATTATGGAAGAAAAAAGGTTGAGACTTGAAATTCTAGAGGCAGAATCCAAATTCAGAGATGAGGTAACTGAGCTCCAGGCTCTACTTCTACCAAATCTCACATTATTGCAACAGCACATGACTTCAGAAAAATAGTTGATTACCACCCTGGAAATGTCTGTAACAGAAAGCATATATGATATGCATGCAAGAATCACCTTGGAGATCATGACCCTTGACCACCTAAAATAACAATGGGAGTAGCAAATGGAGGACATTCAAACGTCTCATTCCCACATTTTTGACAAGTTGTAAGTATGACACCTTTACCATTATTATGAAAAAAAGGGGGAATTGATATGATACAAGGGGAAATGATTTCGTGTGATAAGGTGAAAAGGGGAAATATATGCATAAAGGAAAATGTATATAAATGTACATATTCTATACTGAGGCATGCACATAGGGGGATTCATATTGACAGGGTAAAACACATGGTGTATATACTAAACATAAACATTTTAGTTTTGCACATATCATTTTTTAATACTAATGTCAAAGGGGGAGATTGATGATCATATTTTTTAATTAGTATACAAAGAAGATAGTTTTTGAATTGTCAGTAACATGATCATTGAAAGACAGGTTATAGTGCAACTTGACACAACAGTTTACAAAGGTCACTGACAAATAGGTTACAGTGTAAACCGATGACAACCTAAAGAAGAACCCGATAGAGCAGTTAACAAACTATGTAACCCGATAGATAAGTTCACAGTGAAAACTGACAGTTAGTCAATAGAGAAAACCAAAAATCAGAATATCTATAGAGACATCACTGAGGAAAGACTACAGAGAAAGCCGAGCACCAGTCTACCGAGAGACAGCTTTATTCCAAGAAATGTGGATCTGAGTTACACGTCAGATTAAACACTTAAGTTTTATATTTATCTTTAAAGCTTATCCTTAAAACCTTTTCTTGAGGGACAAGTAAAGCATATGTAATTGTTTTAATCAGTCTAACTAATTGTAATCATTCAAATTAGGAGATCAAGGTCAAGTTGTAAACCTTTGATCATAGAGTTATCATTGTAAAGCGTGAAACTTATTTAGGTCAATTCATTGTATAAATAGATGTGTAATCAATTAGAACAAGATGATGTGATGATGATTGTAGTCGAGGAGCACATCTATGGATCAGATATAGAGTTTTATGAAGAAGGACAGCAAAAGATAAAATCATTTATAAAGAACAAGATCCAAGGCTACCAACCAGAACATAGGTATTAATCAATCACTATAGGTGATATATATTCATGTGTACTTAAAGGATATGTACTCACCAATTCAGGATTGCATATACTCAGGTCAATAAGTATTTTTGACTACATTCTAACAAGTGTAGAAAATAGAATATATCCTTTAAGAAGGTGGATTTAACAATCCTTTTTTTAAATCTCTTAACTGATTACACACTAAACAGTTTTGCTAAATCTCTTAATAGAGTAGACCTTAACTAGTCTAACTATGTTACTCCTAAAAGGGTAAGATCATCGAAAGTGATCAAACTTGTAAGTCGTAACCATCCCCTTCCATTATGCAGATAGTGAAGCTTTGTGGGTTTCATCCCCACCATAGGTTTTACCTTCTAACATGCGTTTTCTGTGTTACCAAATCTTTTTTCATGTGTCATTACATTTCATGAATGTTTCTATGAATGTTTACATGAAAATTAAGTTTATGATTTGATATTACATACACAAAGATAGAATAGCACATATGGTCGGTAATGTAAGGAATTAATTACTAAAGGATTAAGGTTACCTAATAAAAAGTTTAAAGGCTACTGATTCACCCCTCCCCTCTCAGTACACACCATTCCATTATTCCAACTTTTTTTTTTAATTGATTGAAATCTTGCATGACGACATTTGGTCATACCATGCCCTTTTGGAATTCATTTTTTTCATTCCAAACGCCTTTTGAGGGAAACAATAATTTTTGTCGTGTTACTAATTGATAACGATAACACTTTTTGTATAATGTTCATGTACACTAGAACATTAATAATTGATCCAGTTAGTCCCATTTGAGATCTTTTATATCGTAGCTCCCAAATTTGGGCAAATACAAATGTGAGTGAAACAAGTCGCTCTTCTATTGTGCTAGCATTTTGACATATTGCAATGGTTTGTTAGATTGAATATTATGTGGCATAGCAAACTTTGGAATAATTTATTTCTTCAATGTTGCATTGCATATTCAACAAATAGATTTTTGTCAATATAGCATTAGTAGATTTCACTAGTTTACAATAATTGTTTTTTCATTATCGAATGTTCTCATTTCTTGAAATGCAATAGTTGTCAAATTGCACATGTATATTTTGGTGTCTTGAATTGTTTCTTCAAAGGCTTCAATTGATGACAATGATTTCTTCTTTTTTGAAGTGGAAAATGGTAGGATCTAATTTTTGTATATTTGTTGGTTGGTGTTGCAATTTGGGATGATTTTCATATTTGCTATTTTTTTCATTTTTGCAGATTGTGTTTGGTGTTCTTCTTCATCGCTTATGGTCAAGTTTTTAGTTTTTTGTTGCTTCTAATCATGTTATTTATCTTCCTAAGTGATATTGTTTCATGCATGTGGTTTTTTTGTTCATTATTTGTTTGCATTGGAGTTGTGTTTGCAGTTTCTATCATATGTTTCTTTCTACATCTTGTAAGTTTTCATCTTGAACATTACTTCTGATAGTTTTATTTTAGTTTTCCCAATGTTATTGTTTGGTGGTTACTTGGATATTGAATTTGTATTCTTAAAAGTGGTTCAAAATGTCCACAAAGTAGATTGTCATCGTGGAAAAGAAGTGAGTATAAATGTAGATTGGTTGAAATGTAAGTAATTTTTTCCTCTTGGCATTTACCAAAGACATATTTGTATATTTAACCACTTTAGTAGCTAAAGGATATAGAATATATCTCCCATAGTTCATTTTTGTTGCTAATCATGGTTGGTTTGGAAAATAATCGCATTCTTCAAAAATATGTTTTGGGATCTTGTACTTTGTGTAACTTATATAGAGTTTGAGGATGTATTTCATACTTTTATGAGTTGATTGTTTCTATTTGTCCTCTTGTGAGGCATGTTTGGAAGTAATCAATAGTTCCTTCTCTCGGTTGAATTGATGTATAGCATTTTGACAATAGAATCTCTAATGATTCAAATAAACAATCTCCAATGTTGTATTTGAATGTGTTAATTCTATATAGACCTTGTTTCTTCAATTCATGATCAATGTTACAAATTGGAGTTGTGTGATTTTTTTATTTTTTGACATCTATAAAAAAAAAATTGATATGTCAAGTCTTTCTTTTGGGTTCATGTTGTTTAAAAAAATTCAATTTTCTAAATTGTGCAATAGCAAAAAGCTTCTTCTTATTGCTAAACAGATGCAAAAAAAAATGTTTTTTAAAATAAAATTTGCTTCTTAATTATTGCAACGTATTTCTCTCCTATACAAAAAAAATCAATATTGTTGCTATAAATTCTAAAAAAATGAATAATTAATTTTATATCTAATTCTTATGTAATTATATTTTGGCATACTATTGTGTCCTTGGTATTTCTATTAGTCACAATATTTTATGTAGTTTTTGACAAGAAAGCGATAATAATGCAAAGATCTTTGCAATTGCAAAACAAGAAAGCAGAAATCTATACTTTTTTCCTAAATTTTTATAGATTAAAATGTTTTTAGGAGAATGCATGTAAAAAAGTAAGGGAAAATGTAAAAAGGGCCTTACCTTTTATTGTGTCGATTGAAAATTGACTTTATTTGTTCCTTATGCAAGCTTGTGTCCTAATTTTTAATTGACAATTTACTAATTTGTTCCTTGCAAAAGAAAATAGACTTTAGTAGGGCCAAAATTGATAAAAGAAATGAGAAATGAAATCAAACCCAAACGATTCTATTCAAAAAGTAACAACCCACTTTTAAAGATATATAAATAACTTTAAATATATTTCAATGCTTTCATTATAGAGATTGAATTTACAAAAGGGATAGTAGAGCATCAAGAAAAACACATGAATATAAAGGCTTTACAGCATTACCTTTCACTACACTAGTAGATAATTGACTTTAGTTGGTTGTTATAGAAGCACTTGACTCATTTCTTGATTTTTTCCTTGCAATGGAAAATATTTTTTAGTAGAAAAATTGGTCGAATAAATAAAAAAAATGATATGGAAACAAAATGCATCACGATGAACTATTTGAGTATCAGCTATTTTAGAATAAAAAATGTAGTTAAACATTTGTTCAATTTGACACCATCTGAAAAATAGGTTACAGACATAAATAGCTCTATCAAAATGCAATGTGTCAAATTGAAATACACAGAGATCTAAAATGATAGAACATAATAGTGCAAACCAAAGATGTTAAAACTTTCTCACTTTCTCCCTTTGTAAGAGAATATAATAGCACTTGAATTGAATATGAAATTAAAAACACCATAATTTAAGCTCAAAAGCAATACATCTCAAAGACATCAACCTAACAGATATTTTTCAATTTACAAAACTTCAATCACATGTGTAAGTAAACAATTTGCCAATTTTTCCTTGCAAAAGAAAATTTATTTTGGTAGTTATAATTAGTTAAACAAATGGAAATTTGAGATGAAACCTAAAATAATCATGATGAAGTATGAAAAGACTTGCTATTTTAAATTATTAAATATGGTTAAAAATATTTTCAAGATATTGGCTTGACTGTTACCTTTGACTAGGCCACTAGACCATTATTCTTATTTGTTTCTAATATCAGCCTTTCACTCAATTTCCAATTAACAATTTCCTGCTTTGTTCCTTGCAGGAGAAAATAATTTTTACTGGTCATAATTTCTTAACAAAATGATAAAATATATATATATATAAACTAAAACCATCATGATATAGATCAAATAGACATAAGTCTAACTGATACTGACAATTGATGAGTAATTCCCTAATAGACACCCTCCACAAAATAGGGTAGAGCCATAAATAGGTATCTCAAGATTCATTAAATTTTACAACGAGGATACTACATTGTCAATAAGGACAAACAAATATAAAGACATTTTTAGTGTTGAATTGTGTTGGACAAAGAGAACTCACTCTGAATTGTCATAGCACAACACAATTGAACACTAAATGTCCTTACATAATGCATATCTCAATGTTGAATTCTAATTATTAGATATTTTATATTAATAAACACGGTAAATAAACTTAAATAAACATTAATTCATACATTCACAGCATGTAACCTTGTAAAATAGGAGAATTTGGACAGATATAAAAATGACCAAATGCAAATGCAAAAAAGAAAGGGAGTTTTTAGCTTCTAATGACACCAATGTTTATACTATTTCATGAATCACCTAAATGTCGTAATTGAAATGCACAAAGTTCTAAAATAACACAATATAATATTTTTTATTAAGGTAAAAACAGGTTTTGAAAGGACCCCAAAACCTTTTACAAAAGACTACTAGAGAATAGCATACTCTGAAACTAGTAGTCTTTTGTACTTGGGGATTGGCTCCAAGATATGATTTCAAGCATACTCTGAAATTAAAAGAATGAGCCCCACATGGAGCACCAGGTTACTCATTTTTTTCCTATGCTTCATCACACTATTATGCAGGAAACTTATAAGATAAAAAGGAAATGAAACCTTTTTATTGTGCATGAAATGATTAGCCAGAACAAATTGGAGGTTATAAAGTTTGGAGTATCGGTCATCCAAAGTGAAATACTCGATCATCATTGTAAGGATATCTTCCTAGTGAGACTTAATTTTTTTGATGTCCACATAATCCCCCATCCCTTTACTCAAAAGGGCTTCTTGTTCTTCACTTTTCAGAAAGGTTTTGAAGGCTTGAGTCCCAGCCCTCTTGTTGTCCCTATAAAATTGCATGCCTTCACAAGAAAGGCCCATGATTTATGAGATAATGCTCATCATTAAGGTGAAGGACTTTCCCCACATATTTACCTTCCCATTCTTCCATCCTTCTACAAATTTTTTCGTTATCTCCATATCCCATCCATGAAGCTTCTTCAGATACTGGGAAATGCCACCCTTCTTCAACCTCTTCCACACTTTCTTCTTCTGTTTCCACTTTGTACAATCCATCGGCTCCTCCCTCTTCAAACCACCCCCCATAATGCTTGAAGAGTTCTGATAATTCCAAAGCTTAGAAGTTTGGGATGAAATACACTGGAAGGCGCTACTGTTGTGATTATTCAGTTTCGAAATGCTCATTAAAACCCTTAATCTATGCGGTGTCACAATCTTCATTGAACCCGCATCCCTCAACTGATAGCTAACATGACACTTCATCATAAGTGAATGCTTCATCATTAATCATGTTTATTAATCGTGCCTTCAATATGGTTAATCTTATTGTACCTAATAAGACATACAATCTCCATATTGAGATCCACTTCCCCTCTCCATGATTGGATGATGTCACTTTGAACCCCCACATTTGCTAATCCATATGTCGGCTTATTACCATCCTTGAAAACATGGGTTATATGGTAATCTTTAAAAAAGAGCATAAGTGATTTAATTTTTTCAATTATGTGGCTAATGGTCCAAGAATATTCATGATTGCCCTGTATACAGTTTATTATGTTAAGAGAGTCTCCCTCCAACCAAAATTTAGAAAAACCCATGTCTTTAGCCAATATGACAACATAAAGGGCTGCCATGGCTTCAACAACATGATTAGTCTAAACTCCCAAAGGGGCAGCAACAACTCCCAGACAATTACCAGCAAAGTCTCTTATAATACCTCCCACTCCAACTTTTCTTGGATTCCCTTTGGCTGCCCCATCAAAATTACCTTTGACCCAACCACTCAGAGGAGCAACCCATTTAGTGTTTTCCCTCAAGTTAGAATCATTGTCTTTCTGCTTCTGATAATTCCAGTTAAGAATATCAAAAATACTCTGAGTATTCTTACAAGGGGAATCACTAGGAAACTAACTTTTAAAATTTTCTAGCAAGCTTCTGCAAATACTGTTGGCCACTATTTGATAGGATGATATTTTTTCTCTGAATATTTGGTTGTTTCTTTCCTTCCAGATTCTCCAAGTGAAGTGGGGGAGAACCATCCTCCAAAGGTCTTTGATTTCTTTAGCATTAAGAGGGCAATGTCATTGTTTAACCATATCCTTGAAATTATTAGGTTTAACCCAATCCAGATTGAAGAAATTGAAAATTGAATTCCACACTTTACAAGTATAATTACAATGAATCATAAGATGGTTACAGTTTTAAGATTTAGAGAAGCAAAGAATACATCTATTAGGCATACTAAAACCCCTTTTACAAAGATTTTCCACTGTAAGAATTTTATTCTGAACAAGGAGCCAAAAGAACATATTAATTTTAGGAATAAGTTTTTTATTCCATACCTAACAACTCAGAGAGTGATCTTCCTTTGGGAAGAGTGTTGTAATTATATTGGAATGATGTACTGAGAGGAGAGGGGTGAATCAGTACCTCTAAAACTTTTCTTGGTTAGCCCATTAACCCTTAATCATCAGTTTGTAAATTATCTTATCTAACTGTTCATCTTTCTTTATGTATATGCAATCATATCATAAGTTCTTTAATATGTAACCATAAAAGAAACATTCATGAAAATAGATAACACATAACACAAGATATGATTTCACAAAAAACTCCTGTTAGGAAGTAAAAAGTGCGGTGGGGATTGTTTCTCACAAGACTTCACTGTCTGCAGATAAGGAGATGATTAAGGCTTACAATTGGTCACTTCTAATGACCTACCTTGTTAGGAGTATTATAGTGGAGACCTATTAAGATCTACTTCATTTGAAGCTTTAGCGACACTGTTAAGTGTGCACTTTGTTAAGAGATTTGTAAAGAACGGTTAAGTCCACCTTCTACAAAAGGATTTTAGATGTGATGCACTTGTTAGAATGTAACTACATAAGGCTTTGATCTAATGATGTATGCAATCTCTAATTGCTAATGATAGGTCCTATAAAGCTTCATATGTATAATTAATCATCCTTCCATGATTGAATAATACCTTTATCTACTCGTCGGTAGCCTCTGTGTGTTCTTTGACAACTGATGTGATCTATTTCTAAACTTTGCATGAATTCTACCTTCTTCTCCTTAGATGCTCTTTGTGGCTATCAAAAACAATGAATTCATTACTCACAATTGATTTGAACATCTATTTATACTAGATTTTGGCTCAACTCTTCATTCACGCTTTGCAAGTTAACTCTAGATCCAAGGTTTACAACTTGACCTTGATCTTTAGTTAGATGTGTTTTAGATCCATTAGGATGCTTTAAAACATTTACATAAAGCTTTCTTGACCCTCAAGTTATGATTTAAAATAAATTAAAACTCTATAAATAGAATTACATTGCTTTATCTGACGTGTAAAACTCAGATCCACTTTTTGCGGGTTCTCTAACTGACTGTCGGTTCTGACGGTCAATTTTCTTTGTCATCGGTGTTCCTTTCTTGAACTGGTCATCGGGTATGCCTTTTTTGTTCCATCGGTTTTGTTCTCAAAACTATGTCATCGGTGATGTTCTCAATGTTATGTTATTGACCCGTCGGTGATGTCCTATTCACTTCATCGGTGCAACACTTGTCAGTGTTCGTCGGTCAATTCCATACTGAGCAATTTTCATGACCTCTATGTTCTATCAGGTATACTTTTTGTTTTCCAATAATGATTGTAGTCTGCCGGTAATGCTTGTACCGATGATCTCTTTCAATGTTTTTCACTTAGTGTACTAATGGAAAAATTAATGTCATTAATCTCCCCCTTTGACATTAGTATCAAAAACATTGATATGTGCAACATACTGAGTGTATTAGTATGTACACCTGTGTATACTCCTTCCTTAGTCATTTGAATGACTCCCCCTATGTATATGCTGGTAATTGTAAGTATATATACATATCCTTTCTATTCCTCCTTTCTAATACATATCCTTTCCATTCCTCCTTTTTTTATTCTAATGGAAAAGGTACTTACAACTTTCCAAAAAGATTGGAATGTGAGGACTTGATCTCCTCCATCATCTTTTCCCTTTTCTCCTTTAGCATTTCTAGAGCCATGTGCTCCAGTGATATCCATACATGTATATCATAGATTCTTTCTACTATAGACATCTCGGGGGTTGCAATAAGATTTCTTGCATCAGAAATATGTTGTTGTAGAATAGTAAGATTAGGCAGAATGTGTGCCTATAGCTCGGTAATCTCACCTCTTAGTTGTGTTTCAGCATCGCATATTTCTTGCCTTATCCTGTTAGCCTCAATGACCTTGTCATGATGCACCTTTATACTATCTGCATGTGAGGTTAGGCTTTGTGCACTTGTTGTGACATTGGAATCTATCTCTGCTAGCTTGTCACTATTTTATTTTGTAAATTTTTCAAGTGTGCACATCTTTTGAACTAAGGTAATTGCTTCAGCAATCATTGGCTCTAATTGATCAGTTAGTTTAGAGAGATTTACCTTGTTCAATGCCACTTCTTGGCTGATTTTATCAATCAATTTGTATTTATACTTATTTTCTGCTTGTTCTTCCATAGCTTGTTTTGCATCTATATTTTGCTCTGTGATTGCATCGGTAAGAACAGTAATTTGTTCCTTAACTGTAGTATTTGCTTCAATTTTTAGCTCAGGAACAAGTTGTTGGAGACTATCTCTTGCCTTATCAAGTGCCATTGTTTCCCTGTGTTCTTTTATCATTTTCTTTTGAATGGCTTTTCTTTGACAAAGTACTCCAAACTCTTGAAGTTTATCACTGTCCAAAGTGGTAATATCCCAGTTTGGAACTTCTATAACTTCATCCAGTGTAACAGCCAATATTTCTTTCTTTACTATTTTCTTCTTCTTCTTCTTTGGTTGTGTGGCAATTTGATGTACTACCATCTGTAAAGCATGAGATTGGGTTGATTTTGTAGGTGAGGGTCGAGAAGATGAGGCATCCTTTTGTACCTATTCTGAGTTCATCGACAGGTTTGGTGAAGACGTCTCCTCGTTTACCTTGGGTGTATCAATAGATGTATCTCCTTTAATTTTTATGCCTTCATCCTGCTTGACACCTTCACTTTTATCCTTTCCTTCACCCTTTTTCAGTGTATCCTTTGTTTTATTATCAACTTCTTTGTCTTGTTCTTTTGGCACTTCTTGTTGATTGTCGGTTGTATCCTTCATTTCTATATATGTATCCTTTTGAGTGTTTGATACAACTGTGTTTTCATTTGTATCCATATCCTTGGGTATATTATCATCTTTCTTAGATGATTTGTCCCGACTTGATTGAATATCAATAGCATCTATTAAAATATTCATGTTTGTAGATGTATTAACTGTTGTAGTGTCAATAGTTGTATCCTGTCTGTCGGTATTCCTCTTTGCAGCATTTATGTCTTCATATTTTTGAATTTCTTCTGTAGGTTCTTGTCCTGTGGTGTCATTGACAATGTTGTCCAGCCAAGATTCATCATTTAAGTTACCTTTTATAGACAATTCTTCTTTGGTAACTTCTTTATCCTCTAAACTGATGTGTATTTGACTTGTTGGTATTTGATCATCTTCACCATCTTTTGGCCATTCTTCATCTATAATTTTAATCTATTTCTAGCTAGTTATTTGTGTTTCTTCACTATCTAACTTAGCTATTGAGTTATCTCTCTGATTGATGGTTTCCTTCTCATAACTGTTCTTCTCATCAGGATTGAGTATCTTACTCCATGTATCATGGGTTTCTTGTTCTATCTCTATAAGCTTCTCTTCAAGAAATTTATAAGCTCTCATCTTGGGTGAGAAATTTTTTTCATGTTTCTCCATGATTTCATTGATTTCTTCTCTTTTTTATTCAGGAGGCATAAGAGAAACCAATACTTGTTCTCTTATCCTTTTCTCCTCATGAAGTGCAAAAGTGAATCTAGAAGATATTCTAATTAATAGTTCCTGTGGTACATCACGTGTAGTGAACTATAGTGGGATATAGTAGTGTCTGCACATCTTAGCAATAAGTGCATCTTCAATCTTATCTTGCTCTACAGAATCCCATCTTAACCATTTCCTAATCTTAGGATGTCCAAGAGATGCAGCTTCAGAAATATACTTACATATTTCATCAATGTCTTCAGTGGGTGATGTAACCTTTTCTATTTCCTCTGCTTGTTTTGTAGCATCAGTTTCATCCATAGCTGAGTCCTCTAAATCCTCATTTGTCTAAACAAGTTTCCTCCTTTTGGCAGGTGCCCTAACTGGTAGTTTTGTCTTTGGTGTGTTAGGTTTCCTTTTATACACCTTTCCTTTTACCATTTGAGAAGGAGTTTCATCCTTTTCTATTTGACTCCTTGTTCTTGACTTCTTAGGTGGAGGAGGAGGTGGTGAATTAGACTTCTCTTCCTCTGATTCATTTTTCTCTATTGTATCACCGATGGGAAGCTGGTCCTCGGTGAGTTCCTCCTTACCCTTTTGTTCCTCTTCACCTTCTCTTTCTTCTTCTCCTTTAGAAGATATGTTCAAGTTCTTTTTCAAATTCTTCACCATTCTTTTTGACTATTTTATAGCCTTCTTGACAACAAGATTTGTTTTAATCTTCTATTTGCCTCTTCATAGGTACCAAATCTTAGTATCTTATTGTCTACTGGTTAATTTAATAGTGCCTCAATGCACTCATTGGCTAATCCTGTTTTGATTTCATATTCTAGTTTTGAAAGTCATGATTTCCTTGGTACTACTACTTGGATGTATGTGAAATTAGTATCTACCATGAAACATATGTCTTCTCGGTGTTCCTCTATCAGACTTTCAAGAATTCTAGTTCTTGCTTGCAGCATTTCCTTTATTGTTTTGAAATACTCATGCATAACATTGTCAAAATGTGTTCCTAGTGATTCTATGAATTCACCTATCTAAATAGTTATGGGTCTGCTTGTGTCCCATACCACTTTTCCTATGGAAGGAAAGTATTCTTCAAAATAAAAGAATATGCACATTATGAGGGAACCAAACTTACAAGTGTTTGTCCTTGAAGACCTTATTGTGCACATGTTCTCCT
>MU224256.1:4099806-4117257 GCA_018584345.1 Thuja plicata | reverse complement strand
AGAGTAGCAGATGCAATGGCTACTTTGGCATCTTTACTTCAAATGCCTGATCAAAATGAAAAGTATGAGTTCTTGGTGGAAGAATTGGTTAAACCAACATTTGACCTACCTGATACCCAAATTATTGTCATTTTAAATGGACATGACTCACTATGGTATGGACCCATTTATGCCTACCTAAAAGACCAAACCTTACCTATAGACCAAACACGTGCTCAAAAGTGAAATCTCATAAGAAAAGTGGCTCGTTATACCATCCTTTCTGACACATTATATCGTAAAGGTCTTGACGGAACGCTCCTTAGGTGTCTAGAGGAAGATGAAACAAAATTAGCTTTAAAAGATGTCTACGAGGGGATTTGTGGGTCACATTCGAGTGGTTTGAACCTAGCTAAGAAAATCCTACGTATGGGGTAATTTTGGAAAACCTTAGAAAGCGATGCTTGTCAGTTTGTCAAAGTTTGTGCAAAATGTCAATAACATGGAGGCACGATCCATGCACTAGCACAAGAGTTACACCCATTTGTCACACCGTGGCCATTTTATCAATGGGGTTTTGACTTGATTGGCATGATTTATCCACGTTCTTCAAATAGATACAAGTATATAATCACAGAAATAGAGTACTTCACTAGATGTGTTAAGGTTGTCCCTTTATCAACTGTAGCAGGGAAGAAAATTTCCATGTTTATCCTAAATCATATCATTTGCAGATATGGCATTCCTCATGCCATCATCATGGATAATGGAAAACAGTTTAAGAACAAAGATGTTGACAAACTTTGTGACACATTCCATATTACACATCACTCTTCATCCATTTACTATCCCCAAGGTAATGGACAAGCAGAAGCTACCAACAAGAACATCCTTGAAATCCTTAAGAGATTCATTGGAAAGTCAAGAAAAGATTGGCATCTTCAAATCAATCCAGCATTGTGGGCCTATAGGACTAGTATTTGAACCCCGAAAGGAGCTACACCTTTTTCATTGGTTTATGGGGTCGAAGCTGTTCTACCTTTAGAAGTTGAAATACCATCCCTAAGAGTCTCATTGCATGGATTAATAATGGATGAAGATTATAGAGTTGACCAACTTCAACAATTGGAAATGTTGGAGGAACATCAAACTCAAGCCTATGATCATTTGAAAGTGTATTAAAATCAAATTTCAAGGAACTATAACAAACATATTAAACCAAGAACCTTTCAAGTAGGAGATCTAGTATTGAGATAAAATCCAAGAAATCATGTTGATAGAGAAAAGAAAGGAAAGTGGGAAGAAAATTGGCTTGGTCCTTTTGTCATTGTTTCTTCATTTGGAATAGAGCCCTACAAATTGGCCGATTGTGATGGCGATGAATTGAAAGAACCTATCAATAGCATTCATCTTAAGAGGTTTCACACCTAATTCAAAGGAAAAAGTATCAGAGGAAAGAGTATAAGTTGAGAGTATCAGATGAGTCAGCATCACCTTTGTACATGGAAAAAATCAAAATACCAAAAAAATGAGAAAAGATCAAAATACAAAAAAATTAGAAAGTTCAAAAGCCAAAAACATTTGAAAAAGAGAAAAAGTGCCTTGGTGAAAACCTAGCAATAGGCACCTTGGTAGCAAAAAAAGAAAAAAAGAGAAAAATAGCAATAATCCCAAGAGGTGAAAACCTGGAAAAAGGCACCTTTTGTCCCTTAGGTCTTTCCTAGTTGCATTTGTACATATTGCGGTTCATCATCTCATTTTTTAATATCCTCATTTCATCTGTCATTTGTGCATCATCCTAATAAAGTCTCAGAGCTACATTTTTGTCGCATTATAGGTTCAGTTGCCCTAAGTTTCACATTGATCACATTTATCACTTGGGGGCACACGTCATAGATTTTTGGTACCAGATGAATTCAATAGTGCAACATCCTGGTCACACATCAGAAGCAGATTTTCAGATTCAAAAGAGAGAGTTTTGGAACCTTTGATAGATATCATTGTTCAACCCTAAATAGTTAGATCACATAACATGATCCTTGAGTTTCATTGACTTATTTTATCAGGATTAAAAATTGACACACCCTAAATGATCACACTGTCTGGAATTTTTATTTGAAAATCTTGATACATTTCACAAACACTGGGAAATTTTTGATGAGTTTTTCATTGACCCTTTTTTGAGTCATGTTCTTTTTAGCTATTCAGTGATGTTTCAACTAGATTGGCAATGATAGAGACATGATGTTTTCTTAAGCTTCTGAGTGACTATTTGAGGAAGATCCTTTAACTTGTGTGAATTAGTCTAACGACATGGTCATCAAAGAACCATCGAGGAAATTTGTATAGGAAGAAGGGTTAACCTTTGTTTGTTCATGCAAAAGGATACCTTGGCTATTTAGATTTCCAATATCTTAAATACCAACATCCACTTGCAACATTGAATCTGATCAAACCAGTATTCATACTCCCATAGTTGGTCATTCAACTAGTGAGGGTTGTACTTGGTTTCGTAGAAGGGGTTACTACATGAGGGAAATTCATATTCATATTCTTATGGTCACATTGGCACTAGTAAGGATTGTATCGAATCCTAGTTCCACAATGCTCAATGATGAAAATATATCTCTGTTTGTATTTCTTTCACAAACCTCAAGGACAATTAGTTGCATTGCATCTTCATGTTAGATTAATTGCATCTTCATGCTAGATTAATTTCATCTTCATGTTAGATTAATTGCATCTACAAGTTATTTTAAAATGGCTTTTCTTTCTAGCATCTTTTCCAAGTTCAAGGGGGGAAATTCATGGTTGACAACACTTCATCAATTTAATGGTTTCAAGTCATCAATATGAGATTTTCCTTTGCCTTCATAAATCATTAATCATTATTTATTATATATACATATCAAGTGAAAAGCAAAGAAAATAAACATTATTCATTATTCATTTATCCATATCATTTAGAATTGCACATCATAAATTAAATTGCATACATCCAAAAAAATAAAAAAGATAGTTGCATTCATTTATCATTGCACTAAGTATTGCATCCATATCATTGCATTGCATAATCCATACATCATGATTAAATCAGAAAAAAATATATAAATAAGTTGCATTAACATCATTTGCATCTATTTATCTATGTCCTACTCTAAGACATTGCATCCATAGCATAATAGAAGTAAATGCATCATAGAAACATGTAGATATGCATAAAAGGAAATCTCAACAACATCATCAAAAGAGGAATCAAAGATCATCATAGATAAATGTACATCATCAATGTTTGTAAAACAAATAAGTACATCAAAGGTACATCAACAAATGATCCATACATCAAAGTCATGATCAAAAATACATATGATACATCATCAATGTAATATCAAGATATCATAGATCTATCTCATGACCCAGCAGGGGCACCTGATCCATCTCCAGCAATACCTATACCTGAACCCCCTACACCATCAGGATCCCTTTCACCTAGTCTATCCTTTGTACTAGGTGGTACTTGACTAGTGCTCACACTGGTAGGTAACTGAGCTAATGTAGTCAAAAATTGCTATAGCATAGTAGAAACCTGATCTAATTGTACAATAACTGTAGTCATCCCTGCGTGTAAACCTGGAACATCCTACACTAAGCCATCCACAATGGGAGGAACTAGAGGTGCCTATGATGGTGGAGGAGCCTAAGGTTCCTATGGCGCTAATGGTACCTATGGTATCACTGGTGGCGTGCTACTCTATGGATCAACCTGAGGAATCTATCCCTATACTGGAACCTGTCTGGCCACCTAGACACGTTTGTGTCTCTGCCTGGCCCACTCTGCACCAACTCTAACAAGAGCCTATCCCTAGGGTACCTATGCTTGTGCTAATCTCTGTCTAGGATGCCTAAATCCACCACCTTGGCCTCTAACATGTCCACCCATCATCTGAGGTCCTACAGCTCTCTGTGCTCTAGGAGCCCTAGGTGCCCTCTGAACTCTCTGTCTACGAGGTCTCCTCCCATCATCACCATGATCAACATCATCTCCATCATCATTTGAAAGCTCATCCACATCAAGAATAGGCTCTACTAGGTCTGTAAATCTGACAAAGCGATGTCACATAAACCACTCTTGATACTCAGCCGACATACCCACATCAGCTACATGCATCATCATATCCCACATAACATAACCCAACTAATCAATCTATAAGCAGGCAAACCGATAATCCGCCTATGCTCCCCACATAGATCTCTTGGCCTGTACTCTAGCATAAAGTGTCATACCCTAAGGCATGTCCTAAACCTGGCCATACTGATGGAGCACTCTCCCAAAGAAAAATCTCTCAATAACTAGTGGTGATTGACCGATCATCCACCGAGGACAAAACATGTATGGAAACTCATCATTGTCCTCTCGCCAACTCTCACAAAGTAGATATGGCCTTCATACGACCTGATCTATATCATCAATAGTGTGTCTCCAAAATTCAACCTTTCCTAGATGATGCTAGAGGACCATGCCATCATACAAAAATGCATACGGATACCCTCGGGCCCGCACTCATGCTGAAACTGGTCTAGTGATAGGGATATGCTCCCAAGTCCACAACTGTAATAAAACTGCACCTGTTGAAAGAGCTGCATTGTGCCTATATACAACCTCATGCAAATCATGATATAACTACACTAATATGAAAGAACCCCAATCAAATCTCTGAGGATGTGCAATCAAATCCTCCAGTATCCAACCCCATCCTACTACAAAGCCACATCATCTCCTATCTGGAAGAAGTAATCCTCTGATCACTGCTCCTAACAATGCTGGAAAAGTAGGAAAAGAGGAAACCTATGCCCAAGTAATACAATCATCATCAATGGTGTTGTCTCCAAACACCCATCTGCATACACTACTATCATACACTGAATCATAATATACCCGCTCTCCATGAGTTGGGATACTCAATAATCTATATACATCCTTAGGTGTGATAGTCATCTTGCCGAGGGATAGATGGAACATATTATGGTTAGAGTACCATCGCTCTGCCATAGCTGTCAAAAGACCTCGATTCAGCTGAAACTGAGGGAGATCTAGAAGGAAATTGAGACCACATGTCTCGATAGTCTATCGCTCAGGTGCCGTGAGCTCATCAACTAAATCAAAAATCCAAGATGCAACACCCTGTATCCACAACTTATGGTAATGCTCCTACATTTTGAAACAAAGTGAATCATATTAGTCTTTCTATTGGTGGATCATTCAATGTCAATCAAACACATTAAATCTATCCTTGCTCTATTTTGAGAAAATCAACTTATTGCTCCTAACCTCTAGATCTTGAGACACAAGGACAATTTGTAATTATTTTTAATCAATTTGATTGACCTATCAAACATTCATCAATATGACTTTTCTAATATCCTAAACACTAAGTGACATTCTGGACGTACATTTTCTAGCTTGGAATTCAATTGAGTTATCAGGATGATTAATCAAAGGACTTCATCTATTTTCTATCTCAATTTTCAAACTTCATGGTAGATGGCACTTTAATAAGTGTATGCATCTTTTTAAGCCCTGCGGCATTAAAAATATTACACGTGGCACTTTAATCATCGGAGGCGGCGCTTTGCTAAGCAGGCAGCCTTTTAAAGTCCTACACAACTTTTTAAGTATCCTAGGAGGCCTTTAAAAAATAGGGTTTCCTAGGCAGCTTTTGGCTATTTGGGTTTCATTTTTTCCCTAATTCTTAGGCGGCTAAGAATTGCTCCTACGTGGATTTTCAATGCACGAAGGCAGATTTTCTCTGCCCTAAGTGACACTTTACCTATCCTACGCGAATTTTCACAAAATTCTACCTAGAAAGCATTAAAAACATGTAATAACTGCTATTTAAAGATCAATAAATACACTAGGAAGGTTCAGACCACTCACCGGAGGCCCATAGTTAGGAGGTTTCTGATATCGATGCACTCACTCGAACCGATGCTCTCGAATGGGGACCACCATCGTTGTCAATCGTTAGAGGATCAGAGCAAAATCTCAATAGTGAAAAGTGAAAATGAATAGTAAATTTGGGTTTTTCAACCTATTTAAGCTATTTTTCCCTAATTTTGTGAGATTTTTGACCCAGTCAAACCAAATCTACATATTCTTCACATTGGGGCATTTGTTCGACATCTTTTCAGCATCATTATTTATCAGAAATGCAATCATCTTGGATCTATTCTATCAAGAGTGTTCATCTTTTTTTTTCACATCTGAGATCAATATGCTTTCATTTCTGAGGGGGCATCACCATATCATCAAACTGGAATTCTACAGCATATCTTATATCAAATCTGGGGCATTAAAAATTCAAACTTTATCAGAGTTTCAAATTAGAGTTTCATATCAGGGTTTCATATCAGAGTTTCATATTAGGTTTTTGTATCAGTCAATCATCTCATCAGTATCAAATCAATGATCAGGACATCAAGTTTTCTTTGAATCAATGCGCTTCGCACATCAATTCAAAGAGGGGCATTTGTAGACATCTAAATTTGACCAGGTGTATCTTAAGCATTCAAAATTGTAAATCTCATCTCAATGCATTAAAATGGATCAAATCAAATGGACATTTATCAAGAAAAGTGGACACAATAATCAAATTAAATCAAAGGATTAAATAATCATGAAATCAAATAATTGAATTCAAGCCTAAAAGGGATTAATCAAATTATGCAATTGATTTTAATAAATTAATTCTATAGTTTAAATCAAAAGAATAAAATCCAACCCATTCACCGTTACATGGCTATATTAATTAAATGATTAAGTTATTTAATTCCTAATTTCTTTGAGGACAACCACTCAATTTTCCCTCCATTTGAAAACACCTCAAAGCTTTTGACTCAACCAAAGCTTGATCATGATCAACTCACTCCACCCCCTACCCTTGGAAAATTGCTATAAATACAAGCCATTTTATTTGTGTTTGGGATCCAAGAATTTCAAGAGCAAAGCATCTTTATTATAGGCATTTGGAGAGCACTTGAGAGCTTTTGATAATATTTTAGAATTTACATAGCATTTAGAATATCATGTTTAGAAGCATTTGTTGGTTTTATAACATATCTTAGAGTATTTGGAGCTAGATTAGAGCATTTTTTATCATTTACTTCTCATTCTAGGCTTGTCCTTGAGAGATATTAAGACTCAGAGCTCTCTTAACAAAGCTTAGATAGAGAACCATGAGATGTCATAGATTTTAAACTTCAATTCTTAGATTAAATAGCATTTTCTTTCCATAGAGTTGTTGTTTATAATCCTAATTTCATGAAGGTGTAATCTCACACACACAAATGAAACCCACCATGGGGCTTTAAGACTCATTTCTAACATTTTATCTTGATATTTTGTGTGTTTTTCATTATTCTTTGTGTTATTTTGTAGGAAAACAGGGGAAAAGTCACCTACGAAGTACTCAAAGCCGCCTGTGAATAGTAAAGCGCCACCTATAGAATTTATTTCGTCTCTCTCTTTCTTTCTTCAGCCACCTATGAGATAAAGTATGCCACCTAGGAGATAAAGTGTGCCACCTGTGAAATTTCAAGAGCTGCGTTCCAGCAACATTTGACCGCATTTTATACTTTCTATGCCGCCTGTCATTTTTATTTGGCCGCATGTGGATTTTTCTAATCTGCCTAGTGGATTTAAAAGCCTCTTTGAAAGTTTCTATTTACGCATAGTAACATTTAAATGCCACTTATTAGCTGTTAAATTCCACGTAGGTCTTTCTTCTTTAAATTAGGTTTTTAATAGTTTACTCACTGTTTTGACTCTCTGTGTTTTTCTTTTCTGTAGATGAAATATCACCCGAAAGTGAAGAAACCAGAGAAACAAGTCACAAGGCTTAGCAAAGAGATGAGAATTAAGGCTAAAAATGATAAACAAATACATGCAGCTAATCTCTTAGAGAGTTTGTTTGAAGAAGAACACCTTTATGATCATTAAATTAAAGTGTTTTTTTCTTACAAAGAAAATTTTCCCACTCTTTGATTAATTTTCGTTCTTAAGTTCTTTAAGCTTTGATTTGACAAATTTGATTAAAAGAGATTTTAGGAGGGAAATTGTGATTTTAGATTTCCAATTTTTCTTCATTTTGTCTCTCTTTGTGTTGACTAACTTGTTGGAGGAGCCAGAGTGGGAACGATCGCCACTAGGTGAGTTGAAATAAGCCAAATCGATAAAAAATGCTCTTAGCCTTTGCTAGATTCAAAAATGAGGTATTTATCTTGACAAGATTGCGTTGATTAAGTTGTGGCATTTCATTTAAATTTAGTAATTAGGCAAATCCTTCTAAATTGTCTAAATTGAACAAGCATTAGGCATATGCTCTTCACTTTTTGAAGTGAATCAGAAAGCCAAACGTGCAAATTCAATTTAGTGCAAAGAAAAGGATAAGGAATTGAACCACACATCTCAATTTTAAGAACCTCCTTGTCAAGGGGTTGAAAACAAACAATTGTTGCTTGAGGTGTTTGGAACAAAGGAAGACAATAGGGATATGCTCTTCACTCTTTGAGTGAATCAGATTCTGAAACTTGTTGGACTAAGTTCAATTCTTGCTTTCCATATACATGTTAGCTAAAATAGAGCTTTAAAGGGCCTGCCTCCTGAGATTTGACTTACGAGGACGGTGAGAGGGAACGACCCAAAGTGGGAGATATTCACTTTTGTCACGATGTCGTCCTACCCACTATAAATAAATGCACTTTACCTTAATCTGAAAGTGACTAAACCTTGTGCAAGCCATCCTCACTTCCACTAGTATTCCTTCGTGATTGTGCAAAATCATACTTTCATGTATGTGGGAAGCCCGCAAGGGGGTAAATGATCTTGGCAAAATTTAGAACGAAAGGGATTTGATACCTTGATAAAATAGAAAACCTACCTTTTTATAGCCATTATTAAAAGCCAAATTTGTTCGACTCTAAGGTAGACTGTTTGGAAGAAATTCTTGTGCATGTCCATAAAAACATCCAAGAACATACACTTTTAGTGTGGTTTTAGGGATATGGTATAATTTTGATGTGTGTGCTGAGATTGTACTCTATTTTCATGCAAGAATCTTTTTTTGACAAATCTGATCAAAGCCTTTAAATTTATAAATCTAGAAAATAACAAAAAATTGATAAATTCAACTTTGATCAGTAAAGCGTCACGTACCAACATTTTAGAAGCCCGTACAAACAAAACCGGGCAGCTCAAAAATTTTAAAACACCGCATGTAAAAATTCAATAGCCGCATAAGCCACTGGAAAGTGTCATGTGTCAACAGTCTAAAATCACCTATCAATAGGCAAACGTCGTGCTAACTGTAGAGTGTCGCGTACAGGATTTCCATTAACCACGTGTTAAAAATTAAAGGCTACCTACACACAGGAAAGAGCTGCCCAGAAAAAAAAAAAAAAAAAAAAAGGGCAAACAGTGTATATATACTGAGGGGTTGAAAACAAGAAAATTCCACTTTTGGATACCCTTTTGTACGTTTTACCTCTATTTATACTCAACTAGATCAGAATCCGTCATTATTGGACATTTTGCAAAATTTTCCACGGAATGGTCACTTAAGTGAGTTAAAAACCTAGGATCTTCATTTGATTTATGTTAATGTCAATTTTTACTCGATCTCATTACATTAAGACTACACTACAACTAGATAGATCTTATCTAACGCAAGAGTGTCCTTTTTTGGGTGATCCTTTTAGCTCTTCACAACCCTTACAAGAACCCATCAAGGAAATAGAACCAAGAATGTCTTTTCCATTTGGCCATATAGATCCCGATCAAATCAATCATGTAATCAAGGATATGAACAATAATGGAGGGGAAAATGTTGATCCTAACAACAAAGGATCCAACAAAAATACCAATGGAGCAGCAAACATTGACCCTAACAATCAAGGGTTGAACAATAATAACAATGGAGGTAAAATTGACCCTAATGATGAGGATTTAACCGATGAAAAGGTTAATGAAGCTATGCAAAGTCCTTTCTTCATGAAACTTATGGAAAAAATGTTTGAAAAATACAACGAAAAGTAATTTTTAGACCTAGCACAAATGGGTCTCAAACTTCCACATGATTATGATGTCACCAAAATCAAACAAGAAGAAGTTGAGGCTAATCCTATTGACATCATGAACAAATAATTTCAACTTTTCCAGATGCAATTGGACATGATAAAACAAAGTGAGGCTCCTAAACCCTTTTCTATCAAAGCTTTGTGTCCATTTCCATTTGATAAGTCTTTAATCATGATTCCATTTCCAACAAATGCTATTTATCCTAAATATGACAAATATGAAGGAAAATCTGATCCTCAAGATCACTTAAGGGAATTTTGTGCCTTAAGTCTAGAGTTCATGCATGACACAACTCACCTTATAAGGTTATTCCCTAGAAGTTTGGGAGGTATGGCAATGGAGTGGTTTTCAAAGTTACCCTTCGGCATTCGAACCTTTAAGGAATTGGCCTCTAAGTTTGTAACTCACTATTCCTATAACATCAAACATGAGGTTATAATTCTTAATATGTGTAACACCAAACAAAGAGAAGGAGAGTGATTCCTACTTTTCCTACAACAATGGAGAGCAGTATTTTCTAGATACCCACGAAGTGTACATGAAAAGGAGAAGATGGATATTTTTGTAAACAGCTTGAATCATGAAATCAACTATCGATTAAGGCTACAATGTCCTAGTTCATTTCAAGACCTAATTGAGAATGGGTTGACAACAGAAGAGGTATTGATAAAAAGTGGAGAAATAAAACTTTAAAAAGATAACAGGAATAGCAACAACAACAATACCTCCAACACTAATCAAAATTGAAATTCCCCCAACAACAACCGATTTTAGATGAAGAATAACAACAATAAAGGAGTGGTTAACGATGCAGTGGTAGAGGCTAATACTTTAAAGGCTGCCCTTTTCAATCTCACTCAAAACTTAGTTCAAGCCAATAATGTGAACCAAGCACCCAAAGTTCCCTTTAACAACAACAAAACTAATAACAACTTTGGGAATAATCAAGGGGCTCACAAGCCTAAACCTTTCTTTGCACCTACACCCAAAAGTACATTCACTAATTTGGGTGAACCATTAGAGAATGAATTAAGGACACTTATTGCAAATAAACTTATTGACTTACCAATGGCCCAACCATATGAACCTCAAATCAAGCCAAATTGGTGGAGTGAGAATAACCATTGTGAGTACCATAGAAACTGGGGACATAAGACCAATGATTGCATGCGTCTCAGACATGTGGTACAATATCTCATAGACAATGGTGTGATAAAAGTGGATGGCCCTCAAACTAATGACGATCACATAGCCTTTACAACTCCTTTCTATAAACATGGAAAGGGAGAATGTTCCAACTCAAACAATGGAGGAAACAGTGCGAATAATGCAAGAGGCAATCATAATGTTAACTTTGCTCATATTTATGACAATACTATCAATGTTGTTGTGATCAAAGATCAAAATATTCAAGAGTCCTCTAATGCCATCACAAGGGGGCAAGCCTCAAAGGTTACCCTATAAGGGGGTACTCCTATTACTATTGGCCCAAAAACACCAACTATTTTGGCTAAACAAACACCACCCACAACAAAGCCTTATACTGTGGATCAATTACAAAAGACTCTAGCACAAATATCAATTTTGGAGTTGTTGAAATTATCTCCTCATCACAAGGAAATTCTAGAAAAGGCCTTGGTTGAGACCATTATTCCTATAAACTTGGAGGAAGACAAAATTTAGAACATGGTAGGGCATTACGTAGCCCCTCATTGTCTTTCCTTTTCAAAGCAAGATGACATGTCTATCACACATCCTCAAAAATTACCCTTTCATATAGAGGTATTAATCCAAAGACATAGGGTCAAGAGAGTCCTCATAGATGGTGGAGCTGGTCTTAATATTTGCACTTTAAACATTGTCAAGTCATTAGGGTTAACCGAGTCTTCCGTTGATCCTAAAAATAAAATCACCATTAAGGCTTATGATGAGGAGGAAAGATCTTCAAAGGGTATGATCATTCTACCAATTCAAGTGGGACCTATCAAAAAGGATACCATATTTCAGGTTCCTTATATGAAATTGACCTACAACATCTTACTAGGAAGGCCATGGATACATGAAATGCAAGCGGTACCTTCTACATATCACCAATGCATAAAATTTCCATACATGGGGGAAGAGATCACAATTGGAGGAGATTCAAACCCTTTCCAATATTGCAATGCTTTAAAGCCAAGAAATGAATTGTATATTCCTCATAATAGGGAAAGAGTCATCCCTGATATTACCATGGAAGAAGCAAAGGAAGAAAGTCCAAAACCAACATCAAATGTTACATCGACTTCTAACCCTATTCAAACTAACTCAACTACATCAACTAAGGGAAAAGAAAAGATGAGTTATGAGGGTTCAAATGCAAAGGATAATTCAGTTCAGAATTCAACGTTGAGAATGGAAACTTCTAAACCCACTAAGGAGGAAAGGGAACAAACTAAGAAAGATCATTATGAAAAGATGAGTGATCTGATGAATCAATTTGAGAAACAATGCAAAATTAACTCAAAAGGGGTAGGGGAATATTTTATTTCCCTATTTTATTTACCTACATCTCTAATGACACATGGGAAGCCATCCAAAGATCATCAACCTCATAAATACAATTCCCATTTTGTGAGGGAATGTGACAAACAAGAAATGGAAAAAGAAGATAATGAGGTATTACAATGGCTTTATAAAGAGGACAATAATTCAACTAATTCCAATGAAAGGGTGCAACATATCAATATCCAAACTGATCAATATGGAAAAGGATTTGATATCATGAAGAAAATGGGGTATAAGGGAAGAGGACCCATAGGATTTTGACATAGAGGGTTGTTAGAACCTATTGAACCAGCTCGGAGAGAAAAAGAAGAGAAAGCTGGCGTAGGTTTTCAACATAAAGGAGAAAGTTCAAGTCCCATGCATGATTTTTCGTGCACATATCCATATGGTAGGTTCTAAAAGTGAAGATGATTCTAGGGATTATGAGTGGGATTCCTTGTCCAAAGAATCTTTTCATGACATAGAGGTTGATACCATTCACACTTATGCAACTCCTCCTAAAGTTGAGAATCAAGAACATGTGGCTCAAAGTTTGAATTCAACTCAAACATCAAGTGAACCTCAACAAGTCAATGTATAACAAGCACCTCTTTACACTAAATGGGTAGGTGAACCTTGGGTACCTTTGTGGGTGGGAGATTCTAACCTAGAGTTTAATCCACATTCTTTCTTTCCCATAGAAATCTTAGAGGACTCTAATGAAGAGGATTTTTATCCTTCTTCCATGGACCATCTTAAAGAAGCACATGTCATAGACCATGATGATACAATGTATGAACCATCAAACAAAGTCATGTGCTTAACTCCTTCAAATAAAAGCCTATCCAATGACTCGTTGTCCTTAATGCACCCCAAACTTATTGATTGGGATCTTTCTGAGCCAAATGACTTACTCTACTTCCCAAATGACAATGCAATGGCCTTATACATCAATGCGGTTGAACCCAATTCTTCCACCAATGAATTTTCTCCAGACATGATGATAGAGGAAGGTTTTCAACCTCTTAATCCAAAAAATGAAGAGAAAATATACAAAAAAATGAGAAGGTCTTGTGGTGAAAACCACCATGTGGTAGTGCTAGACCCAAAAAAGGTAAAAATAAAGGATGTTTCCGAAGGTGAAAACCCAACTGTGGCACCTAAGGGAGAGAGGTTGGACACCTTACCATCTCATGAAGATGAAATATCACCTATACTCATTGAACCCACAAAAAAGGTTAACATTGGAACAGAAGAGGATCCTAAATTTATTCACTTGGTAGCATCTTTGAGTCCCTTGGAGAGAAAAGAATTCATTAAATTCTTTCAAGCAAAACAAATCAACTTTGCATGGTCATATGCTGACATGCTCGGATTAGATCCAAGTTTCATAATGCACCATTTAAATGTGAAACTCGGGGTTAAGCCCATCAAGCAGAAATTGAGAAAAATGCATCCACATGTAGCCCTTTTAGTCAAAGAAGAATTGGAGAAATTACTCAAGGCAGGATTTATAAGAGTAATTGCATATTCTGGATGGATCTCCAACAGTGTACCAGTTACCAAACATGATAAAACCATAAGAGTTTGCACAGATTTTAGAGATTTAAACCTTGTTGGTCCAAAAGATGACTTTCCATTGCCCAGTATTGATGCTATTGTGGATCTCACTGCAGGTCATTCTATGTTTTCACTTATGGATAGATTTAGTGGGTATAATCAAATTTGTATTGCACCTAAGGATCAAGAGAAGACAGCCTTTACATTCCCATGGGGTAATTTTTGTTGGAATGTAATGCCCTTTGGTCTCAAAAATGCTGGAGCCACTTATCAAAGAGCAATGACTACCATTTTCCATGACATGATACACACCTTTATGGAAGATTATGTGGATGAAATTCTAGATAAGTCACATAAAATAAAAGATCATTTATCCATACTTGAAAATATTTTTACAAGGCTAGAACAATTCAAAGTGAGACTCAACCCCAAGAAATGTACTTTTGTGGTACAATCTGGAAAACTCCTAGGATACATTGTTTCAGCAAAAGGCATTGAAGTAGATCCTGAAAAAGTACAAGAAATAATGGACATGGACATTCCAAAGAATATTATTCAAATAAGGTCACTTCAAGGAAGGCTTCAATCTATAAGGAGGTTCATTTCTCAATTGGTGGAAAATGTCATTCTTTCACCAGATTACTACATAAAGACACCATCTTCACATGGGATGAGGAGTGTGATAAAGCATTTACATAGTTGAAAACATACTTGATGAATCCACCTATCTTGATGTCACCTATTCAAGGAAAACCTTTGTTACTCTATATTTCAGAAATAGAAAAATCTTTAGGAGTCTTATTGGCACAAGAGGATGATGAAGGAAAAGAAAGAGCTATCTACTACTCGAGTAGAAAATTGATCAAATATGAATTAAGCTATAGCTTCATGGAAAGGGCTTGCCTAGCAATGGTATTTGCCTCTCAAAAGTTAAGACATTATATGTTGTTGCATAAGGTGAAGCTCATAGCCCAAATTGATCCCTTAAAATACTTAATTAGCAAAACAGCTTTAACTGGAAGGATTGAAAAGTGGGTAATGGTGCTTAGTGAATTCGAAATTGAATATGTTGATAGGAAAGTAATCAAAGGTCAAGTTATTGCCGATAAATTGGTTGAATATCCTCAAGAATCTACACATCCTATGCAAGTGGAGTTTCCAGATTGTGAAATTGTGAATGTAGAAGCTAAGACATGGACTTTATACTTTGATGGATCTTGCACCCAGAATGGTAGTGGAGCAGGCATTCTTTTGATTACACCACAAGGTTACATAATCCAAAAATCTTACAAGTTATTATTCCCTTGCACCAATAACATAGCAGATTATGAAGCTTTGGTCATAGGTATCAAGATTTCCTTGGAATGGAAGTGTTAGAATTCATAGAATTCAACCACGAAGATCCGCTACGCAAAAAACCTGTCACAAAAGAGAAGCTTGGAGATGAGAATGTTCTGAAAGACAAAATGTTCATTCAAAGAGAGTATGAAAAAATACAAAGGGATCAATCCTTATAAAGGAGATCAAACACCAAGATGGTGGAGAAACCTAGGTTGCATGAATAATTAGTAAGGATTTAATTATTGCATGCGTAAAGTTTAGCTTAAGTGAATAAGAAGTAAAGAGGTGAATTTAATCAATTAAATCAATAATGATTTAATTAATAAGTGAACATAAGATACCTTTTTACTCTAACACCCCCCCATTAAGCTAAACTTAGGGAGAATCTAAAGCCTAGAAACAACTACTAAAAGCAGTAAAATTGGGTCCCGGCAACAGGGCCTGATCAGGTACCCAATCACAACCAAATCTCTGTAAAGTGGAGAAATAGAGAAAACCACATGGGAAAAAAATCTACTCCAAAAAGAGATAACACAAAAAAAGAAGCAGAAAAGAAACATGAAGGAAGGAAGGCCTCTCTCCTCACTGAGACCCCCCAAGGAAAACTTCCTTCACCCGTAGCATAGCACGCAACTGGAGGTAATGTGGAGAGGACAAAGGTTTAGTGAAGATGTCTGCAACCTGATCCTCTGGAGGGATGTACTCCAAGATGAGAGCACCATCCTGAATCAACTATCTGATAAAGTGCATGTGGATCTCAATGTGCTTGGTGCGCTGATGCTCCATGGGGTTGTGGGAAATGTGTATGGCACTCTGATTGTCACACCAAAGGATAGTGGGACTATTAGGGGGAAACCCAAACTCAGTCATAGACTGTCCAAGCCATAAAATCTCCTAACTAGCTAACACTACTACTTGGTACTTAGCCTCCATAGATGATAATGCAGTGGCAATCTGCTTCTTGCATGACCATGTGATAGGACCATAACCAAGTCAAAAAACAAAGCCAAAAGTAGACTTTTGATCTTGAGCATCACCAGCCCAATCGGAGTCAGTGAAGCTAATGATGTGTGGTGAGCCTAATGTGTAGTGAATGCCAAAATGTGTAGTACCTTGAATATACCACAAAATATGTTTGGTAGCTTGCCAATGGCTCTCATGAGGATCATGGGAGAACCTAGAGACAAGTCCAACTGCAAAGGAAAGATCAGAACGAGTGTGTGTCAAATACAACAAGCTGCCAATCAACTATTGGTACAAGGTGGAATCCACTAAAGGTGTAGGACATGTGGAAGACAACACAACTCCTGACTGAAATGGTGTAGGTGCAAGATTGCACTCAAGCATATCAAATCTATGAAGCATGTCAAGAGCATACTTGTGCTGATGGAGTGAAATCCCATCGGAAGACTATACAATCTGTAGGCCCAAAAAGTAATGCAGAAGACTGAGATCTGTATCTCAAATCTCTCCATCAATGCACGCTGGATATCCTGAATCATGGAGGATGAGCTACCGGTAATGAGTGTATTTGATAAAAACCTACCTGCAAGGGACAACACTAAAACATGCAAACATCAAAGATTAGCCATCAAATAAAAAGATTCAAAAGGGTTAGCATATTCAAAATGAAATCCTAAAGAAAGTGTTTTAAACCACAACCTCCGATGAGCCAAACAAGGGCACCCAATGCCTTGTTGATTTTCTCTTAGAGATAAATGTGGGTGTTCTCTCCCAACACAATAAACTTAATCCCACTATTGATCCTTGGATGTAAACTAAGATACAAACTAATGAGACAATGAAAGGCTCAAGAACAAGCATGGAGAAGCTTGCCTCAAGCTATTCATTTGAATGCAATGAGAATGAAGATTAATGCTAAGATGAAGATTCAAAAACTACACTTGATATGC
>MU224256.1:4050742-4062614 GCA_018584345.1 Thuja plicata | reverse complement strand
AGGAAACCATGCAATTCTCACAAGACTTCAAGAGAGAGACTTTGATCAGCAAAATCTCTGCATTTGAGATATCAAGATTGAAGACTAAACCTAAAAGTGAAATAGCTTTCAAAGCCTCAGTCCATGGCAAGAAATCCTTACACAGCTCCAGTCGTAATGAGAAAGAAGAAGTTGATGAAGAACTAGAAGAAATCATTGCTATGATTGCTAGAAGAGAAAAGAAAGGAAAAGGAAAATATGAAGGACGGCTTCCATTCAAATGCTTTTCATGTAACAAAATTGGTCACTTTGCATCTAAGTGTCCCACAAGAGTCAAGAAGTTCAGATCTGATTACAAACCCAAATATAAGAAAGAATGTTATCATGTTGAAGAAGGTGTAACAGATGAAGATTTAGGAGAAGATGAAATTGGATTCATTTCCCTTAGATACATGGAAAGGTTGCTTGAGGAAATGGACATTACAGATGAAAAGGAAGAACAAGAGTTAGCCTTAATTTCCAAAATAGACATCAGAACTGATTGGATCATTGATAGTGGATGTTCTCATCATATGACAGGTGACAAAGACAGATTTGTTCATTTAGACAAATACAAAGGTGGTATGGTTAGATTTGGAGATAACACTCCTAAACCTATCATAGGTAGAGGTTCTATCACTTTGGATGGAAAGAACAAGACAGATGATGTTCTATATGTTGATGGATTACATCATAACTTACTGAGTGTTGGACAGCTACTTGACAAAGGTTATCATTTGGAGTTCAGAGACAACAAATGCATCATTAACAACAAGGATGGAGACATGATTGCATCAGGATCCAAAATAAAAGGTAATGTTTTTTAGCTTAATTTTGATGTAAGTTGTTTTGTTGCAAAAGTGGATGACAGTTGGTTATGGCACAAGAGACTATGGCATATCAATTTTGATAACATAGTAAAGATAAGCAATGTTAAGGCAGTCAGAGACCTTCCTAGTATTTCAAGACCTGTTGACACAATATGCAGGGAATGTGTTATGGGAAAGCATGTAAGGAGTTCCTTCAGAACCAAGCAAAACTCAGCTGAAAAAAAAATTGGACCTAGTGCATACAGATTTGTGTGGTCCTACCTAAACAAGATCATACTATGGAGAAAGGTATTTCATTTTGTTTGTTGATGACTTTTCTAGGATGATGTGGGTTGCGTTCTTAAAGGAGAAATCTGAAGCCTTTGAAAAGTTCAAAATATTCAAAGCTAAGGTTGAGAATGAATTTGGATTAAAACTGAAATGTATGAGATCAGATAGAGGAGGAGAGTTCACCTCTGATCAATTTTATAACTATTGTGAAGAACATGGAATTAAAAGATAGTTGAGTGCACTTAGAACCCCTCAGTAGAATGGGATAGTAGAAAGGAGGAACAAGATCATACTTGATACAGTGCGCACTATGATGATTGAAGGAAAGGTGGCACACACATATTGGAGAGATGTAGTGAATACAGCAGTCTACACTATCAACAAAACTCAATTGAGGCCAGGTGCAGACAAGACACCCTATGAACTTTGGTTTGGTAATGTACCTACAGTAAAATATTTCAGAATCTTTGGCAGCAAGTGCTACATCAAGAGAGATGATGGTGTTAGTAAGTTTGATGCCAGAAGTGATGAAGGTATTTTCCTTGGTTACTCTACAAAAAGCAAAGCATATAGATGTTTTAATCTGAGATTGAAAAAGGTAATTGAAAGTACTCATGTAAAAATTGATGAGAAGGTTATGGTTCAAGAAAGATACTATGAATATGCACCTATGATTGAAAATGAACCCAGGCCTAGCAGCAAAGACACAATTATTGAAGAAATGTTTGATTGCATTGATGTCTCATGCAATGACCCTAAATCAAGCAAAGAAGAATCATAGATTACAAAAGAAGAAGACACACCTAAGGTTCCAAAATTCAAATCTAGATACCACTCTAAAGATGATATCATTGGAGATCAGAACAATAGCATTTTGACTAGATCTAAAGCAAAAAGACTAGCAATGGATGAAGAGGTATGTTTACTTTCACAGATTGAACCCTTAAGTATTGAAGATGCTTGTAATGATTCTGATTGGAAGAATGCAATGAAAGAGGAATTAGATCAGATAATCAAAAATGATACATGGGAATTGGTCCCTAGACCTAGTGACAAAAATGTGATTGGAACAAAGTGGGTATTCAGAAATAAGATGAATGAAGATGTTTCAGTAGTAAGAAACAAAGCAAGATTGGTATGTAAAGGATATGCACAGAGAGAAGGAATAGATTACACTGATACATTTGCCCCTGTAAGTAGACTGGAATCCATTAAATTATTTTTTTCATACGCAACATTCAAAGACTTTAAAGTTTATCAAATGGATGTAAAATCAGCTTTTCTGAATGGTGACTTGAATGAATAAGTCTACGTAGAACAGCCTGAAGGATTTAATCTTTCAGATGAACCAGACATGGTATGCAGATTGAAGAAAGCACTCTATGGTCTTAAATCGGCCCCAAGAGCTTGGTATGAGAGACTTGATGGTTATCTTACTAAGATGGGATTCAAGAAAGGAGCAGCAGATTATAACCTATTCACAAGAGAAACACCTGATGGATTATTATTAGTTGCTATATTTGTTGATGACATTATCTTTGGGAGTAATGACAAGCTTGGTAAAGCATTTGCAAAAGAAATGCAGAATGAATTTAAAATGAGTATGATTGGTCCTATAAAATACTTTTTGGGACTGAATGTGAAACAAACTGATAAAGGTATATTCATTAATCAGTCAAAATATGTGAAGGAAGTACTGAAGACTTTCCAGATGGATGACTGTAAGTCAGTATGCAATCCCATGTTAACCGGGAGGAAAGCTTTCAAAAGATGATGATTCCACAGAAGTTGATAAGACATTGTACAAATCTATGATTGGTAAACTCATTTATCTAACTCAATCTAGACCTGACATATCTAATGTAGTTGGCATTGTTGGAAGATTTGTAGCTGAACCCAAGCAGAATCACTTAATGGAAATCAAGAGGATATTCAGATATCTAAAGGGAACTATAGACTATGGTTTATGGTATCCAAAATCAGAGAATGTACAACTTCATGTGTATACTGATGCAGATTGGGCAGGTTGTATTGATGATAGGAAGAGCACTTCAGGAGGAGCAGTATTTCTTGGAGACAGGTTGGTTTCTTGGGTAAGCAAGAAGCAGAACTGTATTTCTCAGTCAACAGCAAAAGCAAAAGCAGAATATGTTACAGCAGCACTGAATTGTTCAACCATGGTTTGGAGCAAGCAGATGGTTAAAGACTTTGGTATTCAGGTTGATTATCCTATTGTTATTCACTGTGACAATACTAGCACTATCAACATGTCTAAGAACCCTGTGACACACGCAAAGACAAAACACATAGAGATCAAGTACCATTTTTTAATAGAAAAGGTTGTAGACAAAGAAGTTAAATTGGACTATGTGAGCACCAAAGAATAGTTGGTAGATATTTTCAAAAAGCCCTTGTCTAAGGATACTTTTGAGTATCTCAGGGAGAAGTTGAGATTAATTCCCTCTCCTGAGTCTATTTAGAAGAAGCAGCAAGAACATCAGTCATTGAGTGACTAATGAATTGTTGACTACTCTACTTCTGGATTGGTACCTGTGCCTAAAGATCTATGGCTCCCTTTTCCATTGATGTCAAAGGGGGAGTATATAGTAAGGGGGAGTATGTACTAAGGGAGAGAATATACTCTGGGGGAGTATATACATGGAACAAAAAGACAGTCAGAGGAACTGCAGCAGTTTAGAGAAATCTTTGATGAGGATATTGAGAAGATTGTAAAAGAAAGAGGACACCATGAACAGAGGATGTTTTTGATATCATATGTTGCCATCAATGTCAAAGGGGGAGATTGTTGGAGATTTGATTCTGAGTAGTTGATTGATTGTATGTTTGTCATTGATGACAACATATAATACACAGTAGTAATTCTGTATGTACTTATCAGAATGTTCATATGAAGACTTGTATGGTTAGATACATGTTGATATATTTATTATGTTATATTCATACACGCAGACCCAGATATGATGTTTCAGTAAAGTTATGTAATTATGTTATTGGCAGTTATAGTTCTGGAAGAGTAATTGTTTAGGGCCGACGTATATAACATGTTTCTTGAGTTGTGCCTATCTTCAGGATATGCATGTTTATATTCATGATTAGTTATGAGTTGATGATATTCATCTAAAGGCATCAAAAGTGTTTCAAGAATATTTCAAAGTTAGAGTTAATTTGGTGAGGCCGACTTAGTGAAGCATCACGTTTATTCAGTTTATACTTGTGTGATTGTAATTATGCTTGCGTACTTAGTAGAGCTGACAAGAATGTTATGAAGAGTTGTCTTACAAGTCCCATGATCTCATACTTTGAGAGAGATACTTATAGAAAGTCAATTGTGATACGCTAAGTGTGAATGATACGAAAAGAGATAGAAGATGTACAGAGCAGTATATCATATGTGGTTCATTCATCAAGAGTCTATGTGAAGAAGAAGTGAAATATTGTAATACACTGGAACTGATCAACACAAAAGGTCTACTCTACAGTTCATCATCAAATATAGTGCATATCTATTATACAGAAGGTTGTAGCCTTCACCATCAAGCAGTGAGCTTTTGGACAGTGAGTCCACCACCCCTAACAAAGTTATTTGTAAAAGACTCCTAACAGGGTCCGACCCTTAACCAGGTCACTATACTTATTGCATTGTAAAGTATAACTTTTAAGAGGGTTGAAATATATTCTAACAAGGATTAATATAAACAAGTATAGTTCATTGTGGGTGCTAATTCCCACTAGGGTTTTTACCATTTGGTTTCCCCGTAATCAAATTGTGTGTTGTATACTATGTTATCTGATTAAGCATTTACTTTGTTGTATTCTGAAGTTAAGGAAGTAAAAGAACTAAAGTTACTGATAACTAATTCACACCCCCCCCCCCCTCTCAGTNAAAAGAACTAAAGTTACTGATAACTAATTCACCCCCCCCCCCCCCTCTCAGTTATCCTTTGGGACTATTCTAATAGTGAGGAATTTCTTACGTTGCCTCTACGTGGAACCTCATTATTTTGTAGGATACTCTAATGGTGAGAATGGAAATTGTGTAAATCATAAGGTATTTGTGATGTCCCCAAATTAGCAAGCTCGGGGAGCTTGATTATGGTTATCTCATCAGCGTGACCCTCATGAGTTGATAGTGTGTTTCTAGGGTCTCAGTTGAGGGCCATGTTGATCAGTCGTTACCGGCAGCAAATGCAGGAATCATCACCGGAATCATATTTGATAATTAATTGTGTTAATTAATAATGATATGTAATTAATTAATAATAAAGCTATATTATTATTATAATAATACTTTATTATTATAATGATTTAGAAGTTGATATTATGGAGAGTGGTTAACTGGTGCTAGTTTTTGGAAACTATGACAACCAAAGAATTATAAATATGGACTCATTTGTGGAGCTGATCATTGAATATTATATATTAAAATTGGTCTTGGGAATTGTTCTTGGTTATTCTGAAATATGTGCCCTTGCTGAAGTATAAGGGTCAAATTAGTTTCTAGAAGATTGATTCTTCTGAAGCTAATCTACAAATTGATTGTTGTTGTATAATCAATTGCATCTCCTTTATGTTGTTTTATATGAACTAGAGGAAGCTCTGAATTCTGGTTTGAAATTGACTTGAACTAAGACTTGCATAAGAGGTTGTTGCTTCAGTAGCAAAGTAATTAATTGCCAAGAATCTATCCTCTAGCTGTGTAGGGTGTCTTCATTCATACTTGTGGTATATTCTTCAAGAAATTGTGCGGGTGATAGCTGGGCAACATTTTTACAGAAGGTCGCATATCCTAGCTGCCGCATTGGCTCTAGATTGGGCCACGAGTTGACCGCAGGCCACACATTTCATAAGGAAGCATTATACCAGAGCTACACCGCTAATGAAAGCAGGTTGCACCTTCCCAAGGAGATGAATCTACTCCATACTGGGCCGCCTGACACTTATCATCATACGCGGGTGGAGAACAGCATTGTAGCTGCGCCTAGGTAGTGGGTGGAGGTAGCAAGATGGTGTGAGCCACTGTATGGAGAAGTTGGTGCGCATGAACAGTGGGTACAATATAAATATATTCATTTTGTATTTAATTTGAGATAATTGCATAAATCAGTGATATTAGATTAAAATATTTGAGGGTTTATTTCCATAAGTTCATTAAGTTTTTTTTCGTAAAGAAATCATTATATATGTTGGCTGAAGAAATACCAAATCTGAATTGAATAAATATTAAATAAAGGAGTTCTTGTTAAAAATGATTATTCTCATGCAAAAATTACATTAAATTATCAGAAGAGCCAAGTTGGGCTCATTACAGTGGTATCAGAGCAGTTTCCTACTAGCCTGCACGGAAATCGGGTTCATTCTGATTATTATTCAAGGATTTAGTTATGGTTGATGATAGGAGATTAATCCCTGGTAGGAATTATTACAGGAAAGGCCAATCACCCCCACCAAACAAAGATAATCCAAATATTCAGTTTGGCACAGTACTTGGTGGAGATAATAATGCAGGTGGCTTAGCAGGTCAGGCCAGACCCACAGCTGCTAATGAAGAAAATGTAGACAAAGAGGCTAGGGAGACATTCAGGAGCTTAGCAATAGGCCAGCATCATGTAGCTGATGTATTACATGAGATTTATAATACATTGAGATGGACTGTTCTCCTAAGGGGTCAGAGTAGGGAGAGATCACGTGATGCTTCTATTGCATCACATAGATCGCGGGTTGATGACAGGCACAGAGATTATGAGCATAGAACCACAAGACATGATAAAGAAGATAGGGCAGATGACAAGGGAGACCAGTTCAGACCCCGGGAGCCTAGATTTATGAGACCAAAGGCTGATGCAGCCAGTGTTGATGCTGAGAGTATCCCTTTTTCTGACGATATAGTTACACACTATGCTGAATGGGATGCCCTTCCTCTAGCCATGAAACAAAATCTAAACTTTGATAGATATCTGACCCAGAAATGGGAGCATTCTAGGGGAAGGCTAGCAAAGGATCAGCAGAGGATGGGACATAATGATTTGAGATAGGTGGCTAGCAAGATGATGCTAGCACATTTTGATGGTAGCAGTAGGGTCACTACTAGAGCTTGGGTCCACAAGCTCAATACCTACCTTGCATTGCATCAAATGACTGGGGAGGGTGGCATTAGATTTGCATTCTTGCACTTAGATGGAACTGCACATGACTAGTCGTACCATGGACTGAGATCATTACATCATGACTAGATTATGGTCTATCAGGATTTTGTAGACAGGTTGATTGAGCACTTTGACAAAAAGACCCTGAGGTCTATTTTAGAGAGTTGGCTCATTTACGTCAGATAGCCAGCTTAGAGGGGTACATTAGTGAGTTTCAGTGCATATCAATGATGGTATATGATATCTTAGAGTGGAGGAGGGTGAAGCTATTCATAGAGGGATTAGTTGAACCATTACGTGGGTGGGTTAAGTCCCTAGATCCCCCATCTCTACATGAGGCCATGAAGAAGGCTAGAGACTTGGAGTCTTATGCACCAAAGAGACAGTTTGCTACGAGACCTCCCGGACCATCTTATGATAGGACAGCCCCAAGAAGGGAAGAAAAATCAGAGTCTAAATGTCCTATGGCAGCACCCTTAGACTAGGAAACACTTAATGATTTAAGGAGGAAGAAACTTTGCTTTTATTGTCGAGGTCTCTATGATGTTACTCATAATTGTCATATGAAACCTCAGGGTAAGCATAGGATGATGGAATGGTTCTATGATGATGAGGAGGTTCCTGAGTATACATGTGAGATGGATGATCATGATCAAGGCATTCAAGGCATGGATGGTTACATAGAAGAAGAGGTTGAGGCATCCAACCTCAAATTAGCATACCTCTCCAGTATGAAAAAAGAGGGCGACTTTAGACTACATGGTCTTCTAGATAGGTAGAGGGTGACTGCTCTATTTGACATCGGGGGCCACACATAATTTTATTGACTCCCATTTGGTGACTCACAGAGGCATCTAGATAGAGGATTTTGAGGAGTTGAGAGTACAGGTAGCATATGGTTACACTCTTAAGTGTAACAAGATGGTTACTGATTTACCAGTTAAGTTGGGTACTTATGCCTTTAAGGCAGATTTTTATGTGGTGGATATGGGTGGTATGGACTTGGTTTTAGGGATGGCAAGGCTACATACTATTAAGGACATCTATATCAGTACAGAGAGGATGGAGATAAGGTTTGTCTCTGATGGGAAACCACAAGTACTTAAGGCCATTAGAGATGAGGGGCTTAAGAAGATTTTGCTCATGCGGATGCAAAATTTAGTGCGACATGAGGATGAGATAGATTGGGTAGTTGAGTGTAGACTAATGCCTTCATTAGATCACTCTGATAAATTCACATATCATCGTGATATTCAGTAGCTAAGAACTAAACATGATAATGTGTTTAGAGACTTACCTTCAGGTAGACCTCCAGATAGGGGAACCGAGCACATCATAGAGTTGGAGGAGGGCACTAAGCCTGTTATGATCACTCCTTACCAGAATCTGAAATGACTGAAAGATGAAATTGAAAAAAAAATATAGGAACTACTTGAGATGGGACACATTTGACCGAGTAAATCTCCCTTTGTTTCTTTAGTTGTTCTGGTGAAGAAGAAAGATGGCACCTTGTGCATGTGTATTGATTATCGGATGTTGAAGAGGAAGATTATTAAGAACCGGTACCCCATCCCTCGGATTGATGAGCTAATTGATGAGTTGCACGGGGCACAATTTTTTTTGAAGATAGATTTGAGGTCTGGCTATCATCATATCTGAGTTAGGGAACAGGACATCAAGAAGACATCTTTCATATGTCACTATGGGCACTTTGAGTTCCTTGTCATGCCTTTTGGTTTGATAAATTCCCCAGCTACCTTCCAGTCCACAATGAACAAGGTGTTCCACAACCAGCTGAGGAGATTTGTATTGGTTTTTTTTTATGACATCCTGGTCTATAGAAAGACTTGGGATGACCATGTTGCATACCTTGGTATAGTATTGAGTATTTTGGAGAGGGATTCCTTATATGCCAAGGAATCTAAGTGTGCCCTAGGGATGAAGGAGCTACTCTATTTGGGTCATATTATTAGTGCAGATGTGGTGCGTATGGATTCAAATAAGGTCTGTGCTATTTTAGACTGGCCCACGCCTGAGACCCTGACACATTTGAGAGGGTTCATCGGATTATGTTCCTTCTACCACATATTTGTGGTGGGTTTTTTTAGACATGCTTCTCCCCTTATAGACTTGACACATAAGGGTGATTTTAGTGGACCACTTAGGCACAGGAGTGCTTTGAGAGGTTCAAGACTATTATGACTACATGTCTAGTCTTGGCATTGAGGCCTTATGATTTACACTGTGATGCTTTAGGAGAGGGTATAGGAGCAGTATTATCCTAGGATCCCCATCCCATTGTTTTTGAGAGTCGGAAGCTACATGGTCCTGAGAGAGCATTTAGTGTGTATGATACGGAGATGTTGGCCATTATGCATGCCTTGGCCAAATTCAGAAAGTATTTAGTAGGGAGTAAATTTTGCATCAAAACCGATCATAATAGTCTGAAACATTTTCTTGGGCAGCGAGATCTCAATGAGAGCCAGCATAAATGGGTGAGTAAATTGTAGTCATATGACTTTGATATTACCTATATCAAAGGAACCCATAATTTTTTTGTCAATGCTCTTTCATGGAGACCCCACCTTTGTTTTCTCACTGAGGTTTCTGAGGATTGGAGGCATTTGATCCTAGCTAAGTATGCCAGGGGTACATGGGAAACATATTTTATTGATGGCAGTATTCAGGATGACAGATTTTCCCTTGTGGATGAGTTGATAATTTATAAGGGTAGGATTTTTCTTGTGGCTGGATGAGGGGTCCTTGAGGTCATATTTTGGGCTTTCCATGACACACCTATGGCTGGTCATCTAGGATTATTTAAAAACTACATGAAGATTCAAGAGATGTTTACCTAGAAGGGACTGAAGGGAGATGTACAGTGATATGTTCGTGAGTGCTCTGTTTGTCAGCAGAATAAACAAGAGCACACTTACCCCACCGGTTTGTTGTAGCCACTTCCCATTCCTGAGTGAAAATGGGAGAGTATTTCTATGGACTTCATTGCAGGGCTACCTAAAGCCCAAGGGAAGGATTGAATTTTTGTGGTAGTGGATAGGCTCACTAAGTTCGCACATTTCTTCCCTATCACCACTACTTACTCTCCAGTGCAGCTAGCAGATTTATTCTTCTAAAAAAGTGTTTAGGATGCATGGCCTACCCTGAAACATTGTGAGTGACTGAGATAATCACTTTATGAGCCACTTCTAGTAGGATTTTTTTAGGATATGTGGAACAAAGTTGACACTGAGTACCATTTATCATCCATAGACAGACAGCCAGACCGAGATTGTCAACAAGTGGGTTGAAGGCTATCTTTGGAATTATGTTACATCACAGAAGAGGGCTTGGGTAAAGTGGATACATATGTGCGAGTATTTTTATAACTCCACTTTTTATGTGACGATATAGATGTCCCCTTTCCAAACCTTGTATGGTTATGATCCCCTGAATTTTGTGGATTTACTGTGCAGTGATAGCAGGGTGCCCAATGCAGGTGATTTACTGTAGGACAGTCAGATATTATGAGGGCATTAAAAGATAATAATTAGAGAGCACAAAATCAATATAAATAGTATGCGGATCAAAAGAGGACAGCCCACTCTTTTGAGATTGGGGACATGGTTTATTTGATGTTGCAGCCCTATAGGCAGTCTTCTATCCAGAAGAGTGGAAAAGAAAAGCTTAAGCCATGGTATTATGGACCGTTTCGTGTGGTGTGACATGTTGGAGAGGTGGCTTATGAGCTGGATTTACCTAAGGATAGTAGAGTGCACAATGTGTTTCATGTTTCATGCCTCAAGGAGGCCTTAGGATGAACTATGATTCCTTCTATTGTATTACCTCCCCTGGATGACGAGGGGAAATTGGAGTTGATACCTAAGGCCATTATGGATGTGTGCGAGACACAGTTGCGCTGGAGGACTACCCGGGAGTATTTGGTTAAGTGGCAGGGGTTACCAGACGAGGATGCTACTTGGGAACCCAAGGATATTCTACAGTACCCTAGATTGTGATTGCTTGAGGACAAGTAATTTCAGGGAGGGAGGATTGTGATGTCCCCAAATTAGCAGGTTTTGGGAGCCTGATTATGGTCAACTCATCAGCGTGACCGTCATGAGTTGACAGTGTTTTTTGAGGGTCTCAGTGGAGAGATTTTCCATTTGTCACAAATCTAGACTTACTATATATAGTAAGTTAGTTTGGGTCGGTTACTATTTCTGGTAGTGCAGTTGAGGGCCATGTTGATCAGTCATTTTTGATTATGGTAAAAGCAGGTTTTGAAGGGAACCACGAAACCCTTTAACAAAACAAAGAGAGGAAAGGATAAAAAAGCCCCACAAGCAATAGACTGACCCAAAGATGGGAACAATCAACAGAGGGTCAAAACCCAGATTTAGCAACAATTACATTCAAGACAAAAAGTACAAAAGAAAAGTTGGAAAGAAAATAGAGAAGAAACTCGCCAGCACCAAAGTCAGAGCAAAGATTTCAGAAGGCATTCAGAGTCCATCAGCTGACTCTTCATAGTCGTCACATTCTCTCTCAGCTTCTGGAGGTCCGGATCATCATTCTTCTGCACCTTAGATC
>MU224256.1:4007810-4047868 GCA_018584345.1 Thuja plicata | reverse complement strand
CCAGATTGAAGCACATTGGGGTTTTGATACCTTGGCAAATTCAAGGGAACTAGCAGAGGAGACTGAGAATTCACCACTTTTAGAGATGTTCCATACCATCTTATCCTGTCTATTGTCATCACATGCCCAGGACTGCAGATCTAACATTAGTGGTAAGAGACTTCAGTCGTTACCAGCAGCAGATGCAGGAATTATCACCGGAGTCATATTTGATAATTAATGGTATTAATTAATAATGATATATTATTAATTAATAATAAGGCTATATTATTATAATAATAATACTTTATTATTATAATGATTTAGAATTTTATATTATGGAGAGTGGTTAACTGATGCTAGTTTTTGGAAACTATGCCAACCAAAGAATTATAAATATGGACTCATTTGTGGAGCTGATCATCGAATATTATATATTAAAATTGGTCTTGGGAATTGTTCCTGGTTATTCTGAAACCTTTTCCCTTGCTAAAGTATAAGGGTCAAATTAGTTTCTAAAAGACTAATTTCTTCTGAAGCTAATCTAGAAATTGACTGTTGTTGTATAATCAATTGCATCGCCTTCGTGTTGTTGTATACGAATTGGAGGAAGCTCTGAATTCTGGTTTGAAATTGACTTAAACTAAGACCTGTATAAGAGGTCGTTGTTTCAGCAGAAAAGTAATTAATCACCAAGAATCTATCCTATGGCTGCGCAGGGTGTCTTCATTCATACTTGTGGGATATTCTTCAAGAAATTGTGCGGGTGATAGCTGGGCAACTTTTTTGCAGAAGGTTGCATATCCTAGCTACCACATTGGCTCCAAATTGGGTTGCGAGTTGACCGTAGGCCACACATTTCATAAGGCATCATTATTCCAGAGCTACGCCACTATTGATAGTAGGCCGCACCTTCCTAAGGAGCCAAATCTGCTCCAGACTGGGCCGCGCGACTCCTATCCTCATACACGGGTGGAGAACAGCATTGTGGTCGTGCCTAGGTACTACGTGGAGGCAGCAAGATGGTGTGAGCCACTGTATGGAGAAGTTGGCATGCATGAATAGCGAGTACAATACAAATACATTCATTTTGTATTTAATTTGAGATAATTGCATAAATCAGTGATATTAGATTAAAATCTTTGAGGGTTTGTTTCCAGAAGCTCATTAAGTTTTTTTAAGCAAAGAAATCATTATATATGTTGGCTGAAGAAATACCAAATCTAAATTGTATAAATAATAAATAAAGGAGTTCCTGTTACAAATTATTATTCTTGTGCAAAAATCACATTAAATTATTAGAAGAGCCAAGTTGGGCTCATTATAGTGGTATCAGAGCGGTTTCCTGCTACCTGCAGGGAAATCAGGTTCATTCTGATTATTATTATTTAGGGATTCAGTTATGGCTAATGATAGGAGATTCATCCCTGGTAGGCATTATTACAGGAGAGGCCAGTCACCCCCACCAAATGAAGATGATCCAGATATTAAGTTTGGCACAGTACTTGGTGGAGATAATAATGCAGGTGGCTCAGCAGGTCAGGCCAGACCCACAGCTGCTAATGAAGCAGATGTAGACAGAGAGGCTAGGGAGACATTCAGGAGCTTAGCAGCAGGCTAGCATCATGTAGTTGATGTATTACATGAGATTTCTAATACATTGAGATGGATCATTCTCCTGAGGGGTCAAAGTAGGGAGAGATCACGTGATACTTCTATCGCATCACATAGATCACAGGTTGATGACAGGCACAGAGATTATGAGCCTAGAACCCCGAGACATGATAAAACAGATAGGGCAGATGATAGGGGAGACCAGTTTAGACCTCGAGGGCCCAGATCTATGAGACCAAAGGCTGATGCTTTTAGAAGGCCAGTCATTCAATGATAGTGAGGCATCAATTTTAAAAGGGTGTTGTTATATGTTATGATATCCATGTTTGCGTATCACTTTAAAGTAACATGGCACCATTTTCATATGCTTTTGCATATATGTTTTGATAGGTTTCAAAACACATCTATCGTGCTTTCCTTAAGACTTGTAGCTTTCTATTTAAAAGGATGGTGTCATTTTATAGACCATTTGCATATCATTTTAACATGTTTAAATAAATATAATGTTTTCCTCCTTCCAAAATGTGTGACTTAGCTTTAAGTCAGGAGGCGTCGATTTTTAAGTTATAAACATGTTAAACATATATGTTGAAGGCCTCTTAAAACCATTAGTTGTATGTTAGTGATGCATGGCATCTATTTTATAGGCTTTGAACATATGTATTTCCCTTGCAAAAGGCTTGCATTTTTGTTTAAAAGCCTATGACATTTTTTTTTATGTCTTAACATATGTGGCTCACGGCTTCATTAAACACATATGGCATCATTTTAAGTTTGCATAACATATGTTTAAAAATATATTGAAATGTGCTCACACGGGTTATATGCGAGTTTTATGGCATCGATTTGCAACCTAAAAACATCATTTCTATGCAAACCGAAATGCATGTTTTCCTCCTTCCAAAATGCATGAATGTGTGGTGCTATTTCCAGACAAGTTCGTTTCATATTTTTCCATGTAAATACAATGTTTTTCCTGTAGGAAAGCCCTGACACATATTTAAACCAGAATTTTGCATCAAAAAATGTGTTTCTTCTCCATAGAAGGCTGCATTTTGTGGAGAGAAATCCGCCTAGGGCATAGTAAGAAGAATCAGTTTTTGCTTGCAGGATTTTCTCCACAAATCTCTGCATTTTTCTCTCCTTCTTTTGGGCAGTTTTGGTGAGTCTTTAAAAAAACATTCCTTCCCTTTGCAAATCCAAAATTCTTTCTCTCTTGCAAATACATTTAATGATGCATTTAATAAAGAAGGAATGGCTATTGGTTAGGGCATGTGTTGTTGAAAACTTCTTCTTTGCATGTTGTTTTTATGCCAATCTTCCCTGTATTATGGACATTTTTCATGATTTTTGAAGTTGCATTTATTCTTTATGAAGAATGTGTCAAAAATGAATGTTTATATATCTTGTCTTTTCTCCTTCAAAACAAAATTCAAAATTCATATATCATTTGTAGAATTTTGTGATTTTTTTTTAGAGAGAAAGACTAGTGTTCTTCCCTTTTGCATGCAAAAGACGGTATATTTTTATGGTCCTTTCTCTGTTTTTGTTTGTGTTTTTTTTTGTATGCTTATATGTCTCATTTCTTCCTCTTCTCTCATCTTCTCCAAGTTGCATATGAGAATGTCATTTATTCTCATATGCAGTCGGGATTAAAAAACCCATTCTCAAGGATGTTCTTCTCCAAATGCTTAAAGAAATGCAAAGTGTTGTCCCATATGCAATCCCTCCAAAAAAGCTCACCTTTTTCATACACCTATTTGAAAAAGAAGGGAAAATTATTATTATCCCACATGTAATTCTTCCATAAAAGCTCACTATTCCATCTCATATGCAATCATATTCAAAGGGGTCCACCAAGTTATAGATAAATATATTTTCTTTATTCTTTTTACCTCATAACCCACTTTACGTATATGCATCAGAAGGCTTCATACCTATCTTCTTGAAAGGTTGCCCGCTTTCCTTGTTTGTACATCTAACATAGATTTTTCTTCCCTTAATGATGAAATGCTTTTTTTTTTGGAATTTCCATGTGATAGTTACTGCAGTTGCAAACTTGGTCATGTCGGAAGGGGAAATTACATCTCCTAAAGATAAAGGGAAAAAGAAGATGAAATACCAATATGACAAGTACCAAAATTCCATCATGCCCTCTCAGATCACGTCTTATGTGGATGAGATCTGAGATATAGAGATTGGACATCTTAATATGGAGGAGTTCCTAAAAAGGGTTGATACATCCACAAAAGATGAAATTATCAGCGTCCAAGAAAGATACATACACCATGTCTCCATTTTTCCAATCGCTGCTCTTGAACCAGAATTTGTAATGTCTTGTGCTAAGAATTTTGATCCTACCTCCAAAACCATCAAAGATCAAGATGGGAAAGTGATCATCAGTTTAGATCCAGACACCATTGATCATGTTTTCAAGGTTCCTCCAGCTTCGGTCGTACTGGACATGAAAGTTGATAGAGCTCTCAAAAGTTGGGAGAATGGGAAGACAACTTTTGTGAAGTATACAACGAACATTCGTTGATTACTAAAAGGCCTAATTTGGTAAGATGGACAAAGGGAGTACACAAATCTGATTTTAAGGAGGAGGTTCATGACCTCATAACCTTATTGAGAAGATTGAGAGGTCTCAGAGAGTCCAATCTTTTTGAGTCGTGGATGTTAATTATCTCTCTTTGAATATAAAATCAAGGCACAGATTCTTCTGGGGAGAATTCATAAGTAATTCTATTTGTGAACAGTTGGTGCAAGTACTCAACACAAGTACTTTATGTTGGAGATCTTCTTCTGTGCAAATAGTTGACTGTATGTTTGTCATTGATGACAACATATAGTATACAGCAGTGAACTGTATTCACTTTTTAGTATGGATATGTGGAAGCCTTGCGCGCTTGTTTTTATGTTACAGACATAGTTACTATACCATGTACATACACGCAGATTCAGATGTTCAGTAACAGTTGAGCTATGTTACTCTATTTTCTAGACACTATTTTTAGAAGATTGTTTTCAGAAAGTCGACAGTAATTTTATTGATTCTTCAGTTGTTTCTATCAATGGGATATGTGTGTTCGGATTCATGTTTATTTATGATTCTAAGTTAATTAACCAAAGGCCCTAATCATTTTTCATTTGAAGCATTATGTTTGGGTAATTTTAGTGGAGCCGACTATGTGAAGTCATGCGTCTATTCAATTTGAGTTGCGTGGTTCTAATTATGTTGTGTGCTTGGTTTGGCCGACTAAAGAAGCATTGAAGGGATTCCTAAAGCCAAAAAAGATCATATATTTTGGAGAAGATACTTATAGTAGTTCATTTGAATATCACCAAGTGTGAATGATAAGAGAAGAGATAGAAAAAGGACAGAACAAGAAGGTTGATTGTTTTGGGACAGTAAATCCATTTCATTCATCATATAAAGACCTATGTGAAGAAGCAGAGAGTATATACAATTCATTGGAACTGATCAAGACAATAGGTGTACTCAAACAGTTCATTATCATATATAGTGTATTTTTTTTTTACTGAAGGTTGTAGACTTCATCATATTAGCAGTGATCTTTTGGACAGTGAGTCCTCACCCCTAACAGGGTTATTTGTAAAAGACTCCTAACAGGGTCTGACCCTTAACTAGGTCACTGTACTTATTGCATTGTAAAGAACAACTCCTAACAGGCTTGTAAGATCTTCTAACAGGAATTATTATACTCAAGTACATTTCTTTGTGGGTGCTAATTCCCACCAAGGTTTTTACCTAGTTTGGTTTCCCCGTAACCAAAATTGTGGTGTTCTATCTTGTGTTATCTTAAATGTGTATGTTCTTATGATATTATGTAATTAATTGGAGAAAAGAATTTAACTTACTAATAACTGATTCACCCCCCCCTCTCTCAGTTATCCCTTGGGACTATACCAACAATTGGTATCAGAGCCAAGTGCCTTGGAGAGAAATCCTAACAGTTTAAGGTAGATCAAATGGCGTACTTCAGGAAAGAGAGTCCTAAGTTTGATGGAGGGAATTATCTTGAATGGAAGAACAAAATGATAACACATCTTCAGTGTGTTGGTTTTGAGATTTATGAGATTTATACTTATACAATTGATGTTCCAACCTCGAAAGACCTTGCAGAAGAAGACTCTACTAATAAACAAAAGGAAGTATTCACCCAAAATGCAATTGCTAAAGAAGCCCTAATCAGTGCCCTATCTGACAGTGAATTTTCTGAGATCAAGAAGGCAGACAAAGCATATTCAATTTGGAAATACCTAGAAGACATGTTTGAAGGAGACATCCAATCCAAGAATGCATGTAGAAAGACATGGAAGAAAAGATACAACAATTTAGAGATGCTACCTGAAGATAACATCAGAGCTTACAATCAGAGGATTAATGAAGCAGACTCAAAAATCAGGAACTATGGTGGAGAAATTTCAGAGGATGACATAATGGACAAATTGATGACCACATTGATAGCAGATTATGAAAGCAAGAAAAATATCTTGGATGAAACCATGCAATTCTCAAATTACTTCAAAAGAGAAACCTTGATTAGCAAAATATCAATATTTGAGATATCAAGATTAAAAACACAACCCAAAATGGAAACAACTTTCAAAGCCTCAGTCCATGGCAAGAAATCCTTGAGCATATCTAGTAATAATGAGAAGGAAAAAGTTGATACAAAACTAGAAGAAATCATTTCTATGATTTCTAAGAAGGAAAGAAAAGGTAAAGGAAAATATGAAGGACAACTACCATTCAAATGTTTCTCATGCAACAAATTTGGCCACTTTGCATCCAAGTGTCCTACAAGAGTCAAGAAGTACAGGTCAGATTACAAACCCAAATATACTAAGGAATTCTATCATGCTGAAGATGATGTAACTGATGATGATTCAAGAGAAGATTAAATTGGATTCGTTGCAATTAAATATAATAAAAAAATGATTGAAACAATAGAAATTGAAGATGAAAAGAAAGCACAAGAATTGGCTTTAGTTTCACAAGCTGACATCAAAATAGACTGGATTATAGACAGCGGGTGTTCACATCACATGACAGGTGACAAAGATAGATTTGTACATCTAGACAAGTACAAAGGTGGTGTGGTAAGATTTGGAGATAACACTCCCAAACCTATCATAGGTAGAGGATCTATCACCTTAGATGGAAAGAACAAGATAGATGATGTTCTATATGTTGATGGTTTGCATCATAACTTATGAAGTGTTGGACAATTGTTAGATAAAGGATATCAGTTGGAGTTCAAAAACAATAGATTCATTATTAACAACAAAGAAGGAGACATGATTGCATCAGGCTCAAAGACCAAAGGTAATGTTTTTCATCTTAACTCCGAAGTAAGTTGTTTTGTTGCAAAAGTGGATGACAGTTGGCTTTGGCACAAAAGACTTTGTCATATCAATTTTGAAAACATAGTGAAGATAAGTAACGTAAAGGTAGTAAGAGACCATCCTAGTATTACAAGACCAATTGATACTATGTGCAGGGAATGTGTGATGGGAAAGCATGTGAGAACCTCATTCAGAAGAAAACAAAACTCTACAGAGAACAACCTAGATCTAATACATACAGACCTATGTGGACCTACTCAAACAAGATCATACTGTGGTGAAAGGTATTTTATTTTTTTTGTTGATGATTTCTCTAGGATGATGTGGGTTGCATTCTCAAAAGTCAAATTTGAATATTTTCAGAAGTTCAAAATATTCAAAGCTAAAGTTGAAAATGAATCTGGATTAAAGCTAAAATGTCTGAGATCTAATAGAGGAGGAGAATTCACCTCTAATAATTTTCTTGAGTACTGCAAAGAACATGGGATCAAAAGACAACTAAGTGCTCCCAGAACCCCTCAACAAAATGGAATTGTAGAAAGGGGGAACAAGATAATACTTTACACAGCGTGCACTATCATGATTGAAGGGAAAGTTGCGCACACCTATTGGAGAGATGCAGTCAATACAGTAGTCTATACTATCAACAGAAATCAACTAAGACCAGGCATAGACAAAACACCTTATGAACTTTGGTTTGGTAATGTACCTACAGTAAAATACTTCAGAATCTTTGGAAGCAAGTGCTAGATCAAGAGAGATGATGGTGTTGGCAAATTTGATAATAGAAGCGATGAAGGTATTTTTCTTGGTTACTCTATTAAGAGCAAAGCTTACAGATGTTTCAATTTAAGGTTGAAGAAAATCATTGAGAGTGCACATGTGAAGATTGATGAGAAGTTCATGATTCAAGAGAGATATTATGAATATGCACCGATGATTGAAGATGAACCTAGACCTATCAATAAGGATACATTTATTGAAGAAATGTTTAACTGTATTGATGTATCATGCAATAACCCTGAACCACATCAAGAAGAATCACAGATTACAGATGAGAGTGTCACACCTAAATCCTAAAATACACATCTAAATACCACTCTAAAGAAGATATCATTGGAGATTAGAGCAGTAAAGTCTTGACAAGATCCAGAGAAAAAGGTTCAATCGTTGATGAAGAGGTATGCTTACTTTCACAAATTGAACCCTTAAGTGTTGAAGATACGTGTAATGATTCAGATTGGCAAAGTGCAATGCAAGAAGGATCAGATCAAATAATGAAGAATGACACATGGGAATTGGTCCCTAGACCTTGTGACAAGAACGTGATTGAAAATAAGTGGATATTCATAAAAAAAATGAATGAAGATGGGACGGTGATAATAAATAAAGCAAGATTGGTATGTAAAGGATATGCACAAAGAGAAGGAATTAAATATTCTGATACATTTTCCCCTGTGAGCAAATTGGAAGCTATAAAGTTATTTTTAGCCTATGCAACATTCAAGAACTTTGAAGTATATCAGATGGATGTCAAGTCAGCTTTCCTGAACGATGAATTGAAGGAAGAAGTCTACATAGAGCAGCCTGAAGGATTCAAACTTTCAGACAAACCAGACATGGTATGCAGACTAAAGAAATCCCTCTATAGACTTAAACAGACCCCAAGGGCATGGTATGAGAGACTTGATGGCTACTTAACAAAGATTGGATTCAAAAAGGGAACAGCAAATTGCAACATATTCATTAGAGAGACACTTGAAGGTTTACTACTTGTTGCTATCTTTTTTTATGACATTATTTTTGGAGGTAATGACAAGCTTAGTGCATAATTTGCAAAAGAGATGCAGAGTGAATTTGAAATGAGCATGATTAGACCTATCAAATATTTTTTGGGATTAAATGTAAAACAAACAGACCAAGGCATATTCATAAATCAGTCTAAATATGTGAAGGAGATATTAAAAACTTTCAAGATGGAAGATTGCAAGCCAATAAGCACCCCCATGACAACAGGAAGAAATCTTTCTAAAGATGATGATTCCACAGTAGTTGACAAAACACTATACAAGTCTATGATTGGAAAACTCATATATCTCACTCAATCTAGACCTGATATTTCTATTGCAGTTGGCATTATTGGAAGATTTGCAGCTGAGCCTAAACAAAATCACTTAATGGAAATAAAAAAAATATTCAGATACTTAAAGGGAGCTATAGACTATGGTTTATGGTATCCTAACTCAGAGAATGTACAACTTCATGTGTATACTGATGTTGATTGGGCATGTTGTGTTGATGACAGAAGAGTACCTCAGGAGGAGCAATATTCCTTGGAGACAGATTGGTCACTTGGACAAGCAAGAAGAAGAATTGTATTTCTTAGTCAACAGATGAGGCAGAGTATGTAGCAGTAGCATTGAATTGTTCTACAATTTTTTGGATCAAACAGATGATAAAAGAATTTGGAATTTAGATTGATTATCCTATTGTTATTCATTGTGATAACACTAGCACTATCAATATGTCAAAGAGCCCTGTGATGCATGCAAAGACAAACCACATTGAAATAAAATATCATTTTCTAAGAGAAAAAGTTGCAGACAAAGAAGTAAAGTTGGATTATGTAAGCACTAAAGAATAGTTAGCAGATATTTTTACAAAGCCTTTATCAAAAGATACTTTTGAGTATCTCAGGGAGAAGTTGGGATTAATTCCCTTTCCTAAGTCTGATTAGAATTTGCAGCAAGAGCATCATTCCTTGGTGACTGATGAATGGTTGACTACTCTACTTCTAGAGTAGTACCTATGCTTAGTATTTTGCACCCTTTGCCATTGATGTCAAAGGGGGAGTATATAGTAAGGGGGAGAATATAATCTAGGGGAGTATATTGTCATGAAAATAAAAACACAGTCAGAGGAGCTACAGCTATGAAGAGGAACCTTTAATGAGGATATTGAGAATATTCTAAAAAGAAGGAGGATACTTTGGGTTGATGGTATTTTTAATATCATATGTTTCCATCAATGTCAAAGGGGGAGATTGTTGGAGATTTGCTTCTGTGCAAATAGTTGACTGTATGTTTGTCATTGACGACAACATATAGTATACAGTAGTGAACTGTACTCACTTTTCAGTATGGATATGTGGAAACCTTGCGTGCTTGTTTTTATGTTTCAGACATAGTTACTATACCCTGTACATACACGCAGATTCAGATGTTCAATAACGGTTGAGTTATGTTACTCTATTTACCAGACACAGTTTTCAAAAGATTATTTTCAGAAAGTCGACAATAATTTTATTGATTCTTTAGTTGCGTCTATCAATGAGATATGCATGTTCATATTCATGTTTAGTTATGAGTCTAAGTTAATTAACCAAAGGCGCTAATCATGTTTCATCTGAAGCATGACGTTTGGGTAATTTTGGTGGAGCCAACTATCTAAAGCGATGTATCTATTTAGTTTGAGTTGTGCGGTTCTAATTATGTTGCATGCTTGGTTTGGCTGACTAAAGAAGCATTGAAGGGATTCCTAAAGCCGACAAAGATCATATCTTTTGGAGAAGATACTTATAGTAGTTCATTTGAAGATCACCAAGTGTGAATGATAAGAGAAGAGACAGAAAAAGGACAAAACTAGAAGGCTGATTGTTTTGGGATAGTAAAGCCATTTCATTCATCAGATAAAGACCTATGTGAAGAAGAAGAGAGTATATACAATTCATTGGAACTGATCAAGATAGTAGGTCTACTCAAACAATTCATTATCAGATATAGTGTATATCTTTTTTACTGAAGGTTGTAGCCTTCATCATATTAGCAGTGAGCTTTTGGACAGTGAGTCCTCACCCTTAACAGGGTTATTTGTAGAAGACTCCTAACAGGGTCTGACCCTTAACCAAGTCACTGTACTTATTGCATTGTAAAGAACAACTCGTAATAGGCTTGTAAGATATTCTAGCAGGGATTATTATACTCAAGTACAGTTCTTTGTGGGTGCTAATTCCCATCGAGGTTTTACCTAGTTTGGTTTCCCCGTAACCAAAATTGTGGTGTTCTATCTTGTATTATGTTAAATGTGTATGTGCTTATGATATTCTGTAATTAATTTGAGAAAAGAATAACTTACTGATAACTAATTCACCCCCCCCCCCCCCCCCCNAATTCCCCCCCCCCCCCCCCTCAGTTATCCCTTGGGACTATTCCAACACTTTCTACATGAATTCTTATCTTGTCTACATTGTTGTTGCCTTGGGTTCTTTTTTGGGAATATCTACTAAAGGAGATAGGATGAAATTACTCGTCTGGACCTTTTATGATCAGTTGCCCCTAAGAGCTAGTCACATCCATTTCAAGAGGGTACAGGATGCATTTTTTGGTCTTTATTGATGCATGTTTGATAAAGAACTCCCAAACAGGAGAGTCTCTAACGAAGCATGGAGTAAAGTTAGCGAATATGGTTGCCTTTTTCTTCACTTCCCAAATTTCACTTACCTAAGAGTGGGATATTTTAAAGGAGAACCATATACTTTGCCAAGATATCTGACAGATAAGATCATTCTCATGGAGTTGTCTAAGAAAATTATGGTTGTTCAAGTTTATCAAAATTCCTTGCACATGCCTGGTGTTGGCATTTCTTCATGCAATCCCTTAAGGATTGGCGGGTGTTCACTTGACATAGTTCCAAAGGCCAAAAATATGGAGTTCAAAATTCAAGAGATTATTTTGAAGAAATTCATAGCACAAAGTTATTTTGACTAGAGAGGTTTGAATGATAAAATCTGAAAGTAGTTTAGTCATGTACACTGCCTGGAGGACATTTGGATTGATCTTCATACTAAAGTAGAGATCACCAAAAATGGATTATTGTAGGCTCACTGTCAAAAAAATCATATACTTTCATCTTGCTGAGATTCCAGATGGAGTCATAGATGATAATGAGATCTTGGATCCTGAGTACAGAAAGCATCATTTCAAGAACTTTCCCATTCTACCACCATGTTGGTCAGTGAAGGAGAATGCATCCATTTAAGATAGATTCCAGAATATCTTAGAAAATGAAAATATTTGGTTGAAGAAAAGGGGCATTAAAAGTATTAAAATCAATCATGGTGGGACTTCGATCTAGCTGGTCCTGTGGGTGTGAAGTCTAAAATCTAAGGTAAAGGAAAAGGGGAGTCTTCTGCATCTGAGGTCGAGGCTATACCAAAACTCGCCATCAAAGGAGGAAAGCCCACACTAAAGGCTCCTACACCAGAAGCATCATCTAGGGAAAAGGTTCTAGAGATGATCTCTCAGATAGTGAGGAAGAACTACAGGTTTCTACTACTCCTGAGGAAAGACAAGTCCAAGCAGTAGAGGAGATTCAAGGAACGCACGAGTTATCCCTGAAAATAGATGAACCTCCAATGTCCCCGCTAGATAGAGATGTGGATACTTTCACGGTATAGTTTCCCACAATTCATTCAAATGTTATTGTGCCAGCTACGCCTATATCCTTTGTTGCTCCAATGCAGAAGGAAGACTTGTCACATGCTTTTAATGACCTTCCTGAAGATTTGTCGTGGTTAGATACACATATTCTAACAATGATCTAGTGTTCCAGATGGAAAAATACGATGAAGGTGTTTTGAAAGCATCCACAATAGATATTTATTCATAGAGAGAACCAGTAACTACCATGGTTACCATTGATGCTTCAACATCATCTTTTGTCTTACCTCCTTGGTTAGGCACTATTACACAGAAAAGGAATAATTTGGAGGTACCTCTGGAAGATTTTGAGATTGCCCCTAAAGGTAAAACCTCAGTTGCAAAAAGTAAGAAAGCTAAAGTGCTCTCGAAAATCATTATTCATGATCAAAAGGTTAAGTATGCTGAAGTAGCGGAGCCACTGATAAGAAAAACAATAGATTAACCTAAAAGCACGGATTATAAGATCACGAGGGTGGAGTTAGGAAAGAAATCTTATGTGAGTTGTCAGATGGACGCTCATGATGCGCTAGATCAGTATACTAAGAGGACTAATGAGCTTTGGCAAAAGAAACACTTGCTAAAAGTGGAAAACAATCATCTTCGTGATGCTCTTGAGAAACTTTCTTCTTCTCAGTAGGTGAACTTATGTACAGAGGATGAATGATAGCTTGTTGAACTAGAGAAGAAGGGAAAGATGGTAAATGACTGGGGCAGTCAGTTGGAGCACCAGGGAATAATAGTTATTGGGGATGTGTACCGTATACTCAGGAATTACTAGAAGACTACACATAGGATACATGAGTTGGTTGAGATCTTTGATCAACAATTAAAGACTCTAAATGAAGATTTAGGTGTTTGGAGGAAAATGGCAGAAGTTGATCTAGATGTCTTATGTGCCTATGAAATAGTTCCTTCGAAGGACATGTACTTTGAATTCTTAGATCAGATGATTAACAAAGGAAAGGTTTTGAAGGATTTGATCACAAAAGTACATGAGGATTTACAGGAATGCGTCAAGCCCAAGGAATTTGTTGTCAAAATCTTTGAAGAACTGACATGTAAGTTGTTTTCAGAGAGTGGGGAATCGATTCCAGAAGAGAAAGTCCTATTCGGATTTGTACAAATAGTTCATCAAGAACTAGAAATGGATATCTTCAGTTGCAGCTCTATGGATAAGTTGGAAAGCAACAGAATGACATTGAATCAACTTCAAAAGGATCTAGGTTGATACAATGGTAAAATTTCAAAAGCAGCAAGTTGTGCACGCAAGACTGTAAACATTGCTCGACAAACAGTTTCACCAGATCCAGCTATTGTGCATAAGTCTCTTTTCTAGTTTGAGACATGCATTAATCTTCTTTTAAAAGTGTTGTTAGGACACTTATTTTTTGTAAAAGTGTAACATCTTTGACAGATTACACAAAAATATGAAGTTTTCTTATGTAATCATGCTGCAAGAACATTAGGATCTGTAGCATTGAATAAGTTAAAGTTAGTTAGCTGTTGATAAGCTTTGAATAGTTCAAAGTTAGTTAGAGATAAGGATTGAATAATTCAAAGTGGTTGAGGGTTTCCCCTTTCTTCTCCACTTTCCTCTCTCCTCTTTTCCTATATAAGGAGGGATCTCATTTTGAATAATCATCTTTTGTTGTGTGCAAGAAAACTATAGGCAATTCTCTTATATTCTGAAAACTTTGAGTTTCATTGTGCAAAGTTGAGCATTTGAATAAAGGAACAAGAATTGGAAAACTTTGTGTTGTTGGTTTCCAAAATTAACGAGTGTGTTCTTATGTCGCATTGGTTAATCCTTTCTCAAAATTAATAGTTATCTTGCATGTATCCTTTGATCATTTTAATTCAAGTTGTCTGGAGACTTTGAGCTTCAGGGAATTAGGATTACTATAGAAAATAGTGGCTATAATACTCCAAGGACTGAAGACTTTGAGCTTCAGTATTGGAACTTAGATACATAGAGTACTTATTTGAAGTGAGGAAAAGAGACTTTGAACTCGTGTATCACTTCATCTTTAGATAAATTCACTGTTGTCTCGGTCGATTGTTCTTAAGTCAATCTCTGAGCCACTGGTATTACTGTTGCAAGGGGAACTATATGAGTTACAGTTCATTTCTACTTGAAGCCACCTACAGTAAGAATAGAGCCTCCCCTGTTGCTGAGAGGAGAGAGTTATCTCACACATTGTTGCCTAAAATACACATTTTGCAAGTTGTAGTCTTAGTGACTTGCAAAAATTTTAGCCAACATTTTTTGGCGACTCCGCTGGGGATCTGAATACTATCTTGATTGCAAGGTTGATAAGAAGTTCACTTAAGAATACTTTGATCTTCTATTTGAGTTTCTCATCTTGGAGAAGCAATGGAGGACTTTGTGCCTTTAATGGACACTTTGCTTCTTTACACATTTTTGTTGTTTTATTTTAGTCTATTATCTACCTTCACTTTGCAATCTTTTTCTGAAATAAGAGAGAAGGATTAATCGTTTATTCTATAGGAGATAAATAAGCGAAGTTACATCCAAAATTAATTTCAAAAGTGATTACTTTTGAGTTGGTTCAAGCGATTCAAACTGGAAGGAATCAAGCAATACTATCGATGGAGAAAGGCCGGTGAATCGTCAAAATTTGCACCAAGTTGGGATCAGTAGGATAGGCTTGCTCTTCTAGCTCCTACATCACCACTCACTCGAACTACCAGTTACCCACCATCAAAGAAGAAGAGTTATGTTCCTAGTGAAGAAACTTCTTTCTTCTTCAAACCATTAGTTGCATCTATCCCACTTTTTCCTACAATGGTTGTTGGTCCATGGGGAACAACTTTTAGTCCTCTTGACCTTACTCCCCCTATACACACTCTTCCCCCAGGATCTTGTAAGAACTTTCCCAAGTTCTATGGAGATGGGAAAAAAAATCCAGATGAGCATATTAAGGCTTTCTATATTTCATGTGGTGTACTCAGAGTGGAGCATGAAGATGTGTCACTGAGGCTCTTTGTGGAGAATTTGCAAGGCATTGCTTCGATTGGTTCTTCAATCTTGCTATCGGTTCTATTACAAGTTGGGATTCACTACATACCAAGTTTGAAGAACGTTTCAAGCCTGCAAAAGATGATCATGCTTTGCTCACTCAACTAACTCAAATGAAGAAAGATGCGTAGGAAGGAATGCGCGATTTCATTGCTATATTCAACAAGCTGGAAAATAGGATTCATACGTCTTCACAGCCTACTACTGAGAATTTAAAGTGTTTCTTCATCAATATGCAGTTGCCTGAAGTCAATTTCCTTTTGAGACGGGCGGTTCCTATAATCCTAGCTAATGCTCAAACTCTAGCAATAGAGATTAAAGATGATATTATCATGGCGGGAAAAATTCAAAAAGACAAGTCAAGAGGGAACTTTTCAAATGTAAATTCCTACAATGATGCGTCTACTTCAAATAGTATGGATCCAATGGTTAAAAAAATAGCAAATGAAGTGCTAGCACTTAAAAAGAAGATCTCGCAAGGATCATTTTCTGCTCCATATAAGGACATTCCATGAAGAATATTTCCTAATGCTGCTCATAATTATGCAGCAAAGAATCAAGCAAAGCTTCCTCCTCCAGAGAAGGTTTCTCTTGAAGCTCTGCCAGGTAGGACAGCTACAGGGTATTATGAAAATGATCAAGCTGGTGTAACACCAGACGATTATCAAACGGAGGAGAATGTTGTTTATTATGATGAAGATGAAGCAGTTGGGGACTCTAGTATTGGGTATGTACATTATGATGGTACCGATCAAGAGGAAGATTTTTCTCAAGCCTATGCGGTTATGACATGATCTCAAACAAAGATGTCATGAAAGAAGGAAGAAGAAGACAAATCAAGTCAAGGTACCCAGGTGCCTGTTACTATTGCCAAAAGAGGAAATCCTTTTCCTATTGTTCCTAAAAATAGTCAAGTATTTTTTTCTCCTCAGTCAGCATCTACTAATGTACCGAAACCTGGTATGTCTAATCCAAAAATTTTGTCGGACATTTCTCATGTGTCTTTGGCAATTTCTTTCCTAGCCTTTGATATCATAGACCATGCCAAGAAGACTAAGATCCAAATGTCTGAAGTAGAATATCTACAAGCATATCCAGATCAGTTGGAGAGGCTTAATAACTTTTTCAAAGAATCTCAACCCACGCAGACTTCTATTGCCATCCCAGACTCAAATAATCTTCCAAATAACTTAGTAACAATTCCTTCATCTGTTCCAGGAAAGATAGAACCTTTTTATATTTCCCTACTGATTAATGGTTACAAGTTAAGCAATTGTGTCATTGATTCTGGAGCATCGAATAATGTCATGCCTGCTAAGGTTGCTTATTCTTTAGGTTTAACTTTGACAAAATCCTTTGGTAATGTTATTCTATGGAGAATAAAAAAGTGCCACTTAAAGGCCAAATCAAGGATGCTCAGTTTGCATTTTCTTACTTCCCTAAAAAGAAGATTAAAATGATTGTCCTTGTTGCTGATGTTCCTGATTCATATGGTATGCTTCTTAGTCAAAATTTCTATAAAGATGTAGGAGGTGAGTTAAGCATGGCTATGTCTGAAGCACGAATTCTTGTTAAAGGAGTTATGCAGAAACTGCTTCCAGAGAGGGAGACAAAATACATAGTGGTAAAATCAAATGATCCACGCTCTTAGATTCTTTTTGAATTAGCTAGCATGGGAAACTGTTATCTTCACAGCACTGAAGTCTCAGAGTTTGCTGAGGATTATCAGTGTGAAGCGTCGACATCCTTAACCGATGAAGATAAATTTGCAGATGTCAAGGAAGAACAATTTTCGGATGAAGTGCACACTTCACCGGAGGATTCAGAATTTTTTTCCAAAATGGTTGAAAAAGCTATGTCGTCAAGCTCAGCTAATACTGATTCATCTTCTTTTCGATTTCCTAATGCAATCAACTCTAATGAGGTATGGATACTTGAATTTGATGGTAGTTGTGCAGCAACTGGTTCAAGTTCTGGGGTTGTTTTAATTTCTCCTCAAGGGGAGAAGTTTCCTTATTCTTACAAGCTGCAGTTTAACAACACCAACAATACTGTTGAATACGAAACATTGCTTCTAGGTATTGATGCTGCACAGAATAGAGGGATCAATAATTTACATGCCAAAGGTGATGTTGAGCTCATGGTGTGTCAAGTGAGAAATTAGTATCAAAGCAAAAATGAGCGACTCAAGCACTATAGAAACTTGGTGTGGGACAATATAGAATTGTTTGATGCTTTCAACATTTCTGCAATTCCCATAGAGATCAATGATAAAGTTGATTCACTTGCGGTTTCAGAAACTTGTTTAGTACCTCATGAGGAATTCAAGAAGGAAATATATACTATTCAGTTAGTCTATCATCCTAGTGTTCCTGACAATTCAGATCATTGGCAAGTGTTCAATGATGATCAGCAAATTATCAACTTTCTAGAAATAAAGGATAATTTTGATGAATTGTTCTTTGAAGGAAGTAGTTCTCCTCCCCGTCAAGATATGTCTGGAAAGAATCCCGAAGCTAGGGAAGAGGTCATTTAGTTGAAAGGAAATAAAATTCCTAAAGGGCTAGTTTCCCTGGAAAGGTTGTTTGATAAGCACGATCGTTGTGTTAAAAAGCAGCAAGAAGCTGGATCAAGCTCAGTCATGGAATATGAAAGATAGAACTTGAATATGGAAGTTGATCCTAAGTTTGTCAATATTGGCAAATGTTGTACACCCGAAGAGAGGCATCAGTTCATTCTTCTCTTGTCCGAATACATTGATGTACTAGCGTACTCGTATGGTGACTTGAAGTCCTTCTGACCAAAGATAGTACAGCATGATATTCCTTTGAAGGCTGGAGTTGCTCCATTCAGGCAGAAGTAGCGACAATATAATCCCAAAATCTCGGGCACTATCTTGTCTAAAATTCAGAAAATGCTTGATGCAAGCATCATCTTCCCAATACAACATTCAACATGGGTGGCCAACATTGTTCCAGTTCATAAAAAGAATGGTGAAATCCGCATTTGTGTGGATTTTCGTAATCTGAACCAAGCATCCATGAAGGACAATTATTCATTGTCAATAATGGATCATGTGTTGCAAACCGTAACCGGATCCCAAATGTTGTCTATGATTGATGTTTTTCTGGCTATAACCAAATTGAGGTAAGAGAAGAGGATCAGTATAAAATAGCATTTACTACACCCTAGGGTACTTTTGCTTACAACTGAATGCCTTTAGGGTTGATAAATATTGGTGCAACTTTTCAGTGTGCCATGGATCTAGCATTTCACGATATCAAGGATAAGTTTATCATAGTATATCTCGATGACTTAACTATCTTTTCCAAGCATCGTTCGGATCATTTGATTCATCTTCGGCAAGTGCTTGAAAGATGTCGAAGGCATGGGATTTCTCTCAATCTGAAAAAGTCTATCTTTGGAGTTACAGAAGGTAAACTCTTGGGACACATTGTGTCCAAAGAAGGTATTAAAATTGATCCAGAGCGGGTCAAGTCAATTCAAAGTCTTACCTTACCCACTAGTAAGATTGTAGTTCATTCTTTCTTCAGGAAGGTGAATTTCTTGAGATGTTTTGTTCCTAACTTTTATGAGAAGACTCGTCATAGTTCTAATATGATTAAAGGGACGACAGTTGTCTGGTGGAGTCCAGAAGGTAAAGCTTCTTTTAAAGAAATTAAAGAAGCAATTGCACATGCGCCAGTGTTAGTTTGCCTAGACTACACTAAAGACTTTATCCTATATAGTTATGCTTCTGATCATACTATGTCAGCAATTCTTGTTCATAAAAGTAAATAGGACATTGAGTCTCCTATTGCTTTCATGATTTGTTCGCTAAAATCACATGAGTTGAAGTACTCTTTGATGGAAAAGAATGTGCATGCGGTGGTGAAAGCCGTAAAGTCTTTCAGATTTTACATCTTAAACTCTCATGTTGTGGTTCTCGTCCCAGATACCATAGTGAAGTCAATTATGGCTCAACAAGAATTTGGAACAAAGAGGGGAAACTGGATTGCCAAGATTCAGGAATACGATATTGAGATTCATCCTACTATGCCGGTTCAAGGTAAAGGTTTGTGTCAATTGATGGCAGAAAATAAACCAGGCAGAGAAGAACTTCCTAAGACTTTACCCAAGGTGTTTTTTGTCAATACAACTAACGAGTGGTATTCTGATATCGCATATTTCTTACTTATGGTGAATGTCCTGCACATCTCACTTACAAGGAAAGAATAAATTTGAAGCTCCGAGCAGCCCATTTTGTCTTATGGGATAGTGGTTTGTACAAGCGATCACTTGATGGAAATTTCTTACGATGTGTTGATAAGGCACAACAAATTTGCTTGTTGGAGTCATTTCATGACATGGCATGCGGTGGGCATTTTTATGCACCAGTGACTGCTCATAAAATTGTGCGAGCCAGGTATTATTGGCCGACTTTGTTTCAAGATGCATATAGCTGGGTACGCAAGTGTGATCGTTGCCAGTAGTTTGTTGGTAAGCAGAAACTCTCAGCTTTACCTCTGAAGCCAGTTGTGATCGAAAAGCCTTTCCAGCAATGGGGTCTTGATTTCATCGGTACCATTTAACCCAACATCCAGTGTTGGACATACTTATGTTCTCACAGCAACTGATTATTTCACCAAGTGGGTGGAAGCCATCCCAGTGAAGAATGCAACATCGTTAGTGGTGTGTGCATTTTTGAAGGAGAATATAATTTCTCGCTTCAGTGTGCCAAATAAGAATGTAATAGACAATGCCACAATTTTTTCATCTGTAGAAATTATGTAATTTTGTTTTGAGCATGGTATTACTCTCGCTCACTCGTCTGATTATTATCCTTAGGGAAATGGTCAGGCTGAATCAAGCAATAAGAACTCGGTTGCCATTATTCAAAAGTTGGTGGATGATAATCAACGTTCTTGGCACAAAGCTTTGTTTGACGCTTTGTGGGCAGACAGAATTACACCCAAAAGAGAGATTGGGATGTCACCATTCCAAATTCTTTATGGAGTAAATGCAGAAATTCCCATAACTATAGAGCTTCATGCTCTTAAGTTGGCTAAGGTCATTGAAGACAGTACGTTTAAGGACTCCCTGGACAAGCGGATAATGATCTTGCATCACTTGGAAGAACAGAGGACTTAGGTAGTGGATCGGCTTGCAGCACATCAGCAGTAGGTTGAGGTGCTCTTTGATAAGAAAGCCAAACAATGGGAGTTTCAAGTTGGGGACCGTGTTCTACTTTAGGACAAAAGGCGGGAACCAAAAGGAATGCATGGGAAGTTTGATACTCTCTGGAGAGGACCATTTACTATTCATCAAGTTGCAGGAGAGAACACATTTATCCTGGCATACCGTGATGGCACTCCATTTGCACTTCCTTATAGTGCCCAACATTTGAAGCATTACTTTAAGTAATGGTGAGATAAGTAACACTGTACATGATGTCCAAGTCTTTTCTATTTTTATTTTTTAGGTTTTGAGTCTTTTTCTTTAATCGCCTGACTCTATAGCCCAATGGAATGGATAAAGGCACTTGGAGATTCTGGATTCTGCACTCCTCATGGTTTTGATGAACAAACGAGGAATATTCCCCAATCAGAGCCAGTTGTTGTCCTCAATTTTATATTCACAAAATTGAACAACCCTACGCGATTCCTAAACAATTGGTAGGATTTCTCTCTAAGTTGGTCGGTGTTCTAGGAGAGGTTTACTTAACAGAATCAGTTATCCCTTGATTCTTATTCAGTTTTCATCTTTTTCAAAGCATCTAGTACTTGAGTCTTTCATTGTTTTTCTTGCTTTCACTTTCTTTTTTTTTGGTTTTGTTTTGGGCTTAGGTTTGTAGTTTTGGGCTTAGGTTTGCAGTTTTTGTCTTCCCGGTCATTTTAAGTCTTCTTAGGTGTCATTTGGGTTAATCAAACTCAATTTATAGGCATTTCCATATTCTGCCAGCGAACTTTTTAGGCCAGACTGCATGTTGTTAAAAATCGTTAAAAGGTGATTTTTTCTTGTTAAATTCAGGTATCGAAAGTTTATCCTGTATGCAAAGTGGATTTCAAACTCCATTTTAAAATTTCACACCATTCTGTGAAGATTTACTTAGTATTTTTAATGATAGTGGGTTTTTCAATTACATCTGCATATCAATTCGTTAAAGATTTGAAGTTGCATATAGACTTTTAAATAATGTTGACGTACTCAGGTTATATGTTATTTAAGAGTTCTAGTTTGGAAAACTAAAGAAGATAGTTTGTAAAAGTTTTCGTATTTTGGGGAAATAGTGGGGTTTTCATCTCCAAATACACATGAAATTTATTACAAAATTATATCTTACCTTTCACTGTTAGCATGGTGTCGATTTTAACTTAGGAATCATATTCCCATGCATCACATATTATATGTGATATATATGCTTTTAGAAGGCTAGTCATACAGGAATAGCGCGGCATCGATTTTAAAAGGGCGTTGTTATATGTTATGAAATCCATGTTTGCATATCACTTTAAAGTAACATGGCGTCATTTTTATATGCTTTTGCATATATGTTTCGATAGGTTTCAAAACACATCTATCGTGCTTTCCTTAAGACTCGCGGCTTTCTATTTAAAAGGATGGTGTCGTTTCATAGACCATTTGCATATCGTTTTAACATGTTTAAATAAATATAATATTTTCCTCCTTCCAAAATGCGTAACTTAGCTTTGAGTCAGGAGGCGTCGACTTTTAAGTTATAAACATGTTAAACATATATGTTGAAGGCCTCTTAAAACCCGTAGCTGTATGTTAGTGATGCATGGCGTCAATTTTATTAGCTTTGAACATATGTCTTTCCCTCGTAAAAGGCTCGCAGTTTTGTTTAAAAGCCTATGACATTTTTTTTATGTCTTAGCATATGTGGCTCGCGGCTTCATTAAACACATATGGCGTCGTTTTAAGTTCACATAACATATGTTTAAAAACACATTGAAATGTGCTCACACGGTTTATATGCGAGTTTTATGGCGTCGATTTGCAACCTAAAAACATCATTTCTATGCAAATTGAAATGCATGTTTTCCTCCTTCCAAAACGCGTGAATGTGTGGTGTTGTTTCTAGACAAGTTCACTGCATATCTCTCCATGGAAATACAATGCTTTTCCTGTAGGAAGTCCATGATGGGTTTTTAAACCAGCATTTGCATGAAAACGTGTGTTTCTTCTCCACAGAAGGCTGCATTTTGAGGAGAGAAATCTGCCTAGGGCATAGTATGAAGAATCGATTTTTGCTTGAAGGATTTTCTCCACAAATCTCTGCATTTTTCTCTCCTTGTTTTGGGCGGTTTTGGTGAGTCTTTTAAAAATGTTTTCCTTCCCTTTGCAAATTCGAAATGTTTTCTTTCTTGCAAATACATTTAATGGTGCATTTAATAAACAAGGAATGGCTATTGTTTAGGGAACATGTTGTTGAAAACTTCTTTGCATGCTGTTTTTATGCCAATCTTCCCTGCATTATGGACATTTTTCATTATTTTTGAAGTTGCACTTATTCTTTATGAAGAATGTGTCAAAAATAAATGTCTATATATCTTGTCTTTTCTCCTTCAAAAGCAAATTCGAAATTCATATATCATTTTCAGAATTTTGTGATTTTGTTTGAAAGAGAAAGATTAGTGTTCTTCCCTTTTTGCATGCAAAAGAAGGTATACTTTTATGTTCCTTTCTCTGTTTTTGTTTGTGTTTTTGTTTGTATGCTTATATGTGTGATTTCTTCCTCTTCTCTCATCTTCTCCAAGTTGCATATGAGAATGTCATTTATTCTCATATGCAGTCGGGATTAAAAACCCCATTCTCAAGGATGTTCTTCCCCAAATGCATAAAGAAATGCAAAGTGTTGTCCCATATGCAATCCCTCCAAAAAAACTCACCTTTTTCATACTCCTATTTGAAAAAGAAGGGAAAATTATTATTATCCCACATGCAATTCTTCCAGAAAAGCTCACCTTTCCATCTCATATGCAATCATATTCAAAGGGGTCCACCAAGTTATAGATAAAGATATTTTCTTTATTCTTTTTACCTCATAACCCACTTTACGTATATGTATCAGAAGGGTTCATACCTATCTTATTTTCATCTTCTTGAAAGGCTACCCGCTTTCCTTGTTTGTACATCTAACATGGATTTTTCTTACCTTAATGATGAAATGCTTGTTTTTTTGGAATTTCCATGTGACAGTTTCTGCAGCTGCAAACTTGGTCATGTCGGAAGGGGGAATTGCATCTCTTAAAGATAAAGGGAAAAAGAAGATGGAATACCCATATGACAAGTACCAGAACTCCATCATGCCCTCCCAGATCACGTCTTATGTGGATGACATCCGAGATACAGAGATCGATCATCTGAATATGGAGGAGTTCCTGAAAAGGGTTGATACGTCCACAAAAGATGAAATGATCAACGTCCGAGAAAGCTACATACACCATGTCTCCACTTTTCCAATAGTTTCTCTTGAACCGAAATTCGTAATGGCTTGTGCTAAGCATTTTGATCCTACCTCCCGAACCATCAAAGATCAAGATGGGAAAGTGATCATCAGTTTAGATCCAGACACCATTGATCGGGTTTTCAAGGTTCCTCCAGGTTTGGTCGTACTGGACATGACAGTTGATAGAGCTCTCAAAGGTTAGGAGAATGGGAAGACAGCTTGTGTGAAGTATATCAACGAACATTGGTTGATTACTAAAAGGCCTAATTTGGTAAGATGGCCAAAGGGAGTACACAGATCTGATTTTAAGGAGGAGGTTCATGACCTCATAACCTTATTGAGCAGATTGAGAGGAATCAGAGAGTCCAATCTTTTTGAGCCGTGGATGTTTAAGTATCTCTCTTTGATTCTAGATTCAAGGCAGAGATTGTTCTGGGGAGAATTCATTAGTTATTCTATTGTGAACAACTGGTGCAAGTACTCAACACAAGTACTTTCTACATGAATTCTTATCTCATCTACATTGTTGCTGCCTTGGGTTCTTTTTCAGGACTATCTACTAAAGGAGATAGGATGCAAGTACATGTCTGTACCTTTTATGATCAGTTTCCCCTAAGAAACAGTCGCATCTATTTCAGGAGGGTACAGAATGCATTTTTTGGTCATTATCGATGCATGTTTGATAAAGAACTCTCAAACAGGAGAGTCTCTGACAAAGCATAGAGTAAAGTTAGCGAATATGGTTGCCTTTTTCTTCACTTCCCAAATTTCACTTACCTAAGAGTGGGATATTTTAAAGGAGAACCATATACTTTGCCAAGATATCTGACAGATAAGATCATTCTCATAGAGTTGGCTAGGCAACTTATGGTTGTTCAAGTTTATCAAAATTCTCTGCACAGGCCTGGTGTTGGCAGTTCTTCACGCAATCCATTAAGGATCAGCGGGTATTCACTTGACACAGTTATGAACGCCAAAAATATGGAGTTCAAACTTCAAGAGATTAATTTGAATAAATTCATAGCCAGAAGTTTTTTTGACTGAGAGGTTTGCATGATAAAATCCAAAAGCAGTTTAGTCATGTACACTGCCTGGAGGACGTTTGGATTGATCTTCGTACTGAAGCAGAGATCACCAAAATGGATTATTGTAGGCTCACTATCAAACAAATCATAGACTTTCATCTTACTGAGATTCTAGATGGAATCATAGATGATAATGAGATCTTGGATCCTCATTACAAAAAGCATCGTGTCAAGAACTTGCCCATTCTACCACCATGCTGGTCAGTGAAGGAGAATGTATCTATTTGGGATAGATTCTAGAATATCTTGGCAAATACAAATATTTGGTTGAAGAAAAGGGGCATAAAAAGTATTAAAATCAAGCCTGGTCGAGACTTCGATCTAGCTGGTCCTATGAGTATGAAGTTTGAAATCTGAGGTAAAGGAAAAGGGGAGTCTTATGCATCTGAGGTCAAGGCTATTCCAAAACTCGCCATCAAAGGAGGAAAGCTCATGGTAAAGGCTCCTAAACCGGAAGCATCATCTAGGGAAAAGGGTCCAAAGATTATCAATCTCTCGAATAGTGAGGAAGAACTACAAGTTTCTACTACTCTTGAGGTAACACAAGTCCAAGCAGGGGAGGAGATTCAAGGAATGCATGAATCAATCCCGGAAACGGATGAACCTCTAATGTCCCTGCTAGACACAGATGTAGATTCTTTCACGGTACAGTTGCCCCCAGTTCATTCGAACGTTATTGTGCCAGCTACACCTATATCCTCTACTGCTCCAGCGCAGAAGGAAGACTTGTCACATGCTTTTGATGAGCTTCCTGAAGAGTTTCCATAGTTAGATACACTTATGTCTAACAATGATCTGGTGTTCCAGATGGAAAAAGAGGAGGAAGGTGTTTTGAAAGCATCCACAATAGATATTTCTTCACAGAGAGAACCAGTAACTACCATGGTTATGATTGATGCTTCAACATCATCTTTTGTCTTACCTCCTTGGCTAGGCACTATTACACAGAAAAGGAAGAAGTTAGAGGTACCTTTGGAAGATTTTAACATTGCCCCTAAAGGTAAAACCTGAGTTGCAAAAAGTAAGAAAGCTAAAGTGCTCTTGAAAATCATTATTGATGATAAAAAGGTTAAGTATCTTGAAGTAGCGAAGCCACTTATAAGCAAAACAACAGATGAACTTGAGAGCACGGATTATAAGATCACAAGGGTGGAGTTAGGAAAGCAATCTTATGTGAGTTGTCAGATGGATGCTCATGATGCGCTAGATCAGTATACTAAAAGGACTGATGAGCTTTGGCAAAAGAAACACTTGCTAAAAGTGGAAAACAATCGTCTTCGTGACGCTCTTGAGAAACTTTCTTCTTCTCAACAGGTGAACTTATGTACAGAGGATGCACGATAGCATGTTGAACTAGAGAAGAAGGGCAAGATGGTAAATGATTGGGGAAGTCAATTGGAGCACCAAGGAAAAATAGTTATTGGGGATGTGTACCGTATACTCAGGAATTACCAAAAGACTACACATAGGCTACATGAGTTGGTTGAGATCTTTGATTAGCAATTAAAGACTCTAAATGAAGATTTAGATGTTTGGAGGAAAATGGCAGAAGTTGATCTAGATGTCTTATGTGCCTATGAAATAGTTCCTTCAAAGGACATGTACTTTGAATTCTTAGATCAGATGATTAACAAAAGTTTTGAAGGATTTGATCACAGAAGTACATGAGGCTTTACAAGAATGCGTCAAGCCCAAGGAAGTTGTCAAAATCTTCGAAGAACTGGCATGTAAGTTGTTTTCAGAGAGTGGGGAGTTGATTCCGGAAGAGCAAGTCCTATCCGGATTTGTACAAATAGTTCATCAAGAACTAGAAACTGATACCTTCAGTTGCAACTCTATGGATAAGTTGGCAAGCTACAGAATGACGTTGAATCAACTTCAAAAGGATCTGAGTCGATACAATAGTGAAATTTCAAAAGCAACATGTTGTACACGCAAGACTGTGAACACTGCTCGACAAACAATTGCACCAGATCCAGCTATTTTGCATAAGTCTCTTTGCCAATTTGAGACATGCATTAATCTTCTTTAAAAAGTGTTGTTAGGACACTTAGTTTTTGTAAAAGTGTAAGATCTTTGACAGATTACACAAAAATACGAAATATTCTTATGTAATCATGTTGCAAGAACATTAGGATCTGCAGCATTGAATAAGTCAAAGTTAGTTAGTTGTTGATAAGATTTGAATAGTTCAAAGTTAGTTAGAGATAAGGATTGAATAAGTCAAAGTGGTTGAGGGTTTCCCCTTTCTTCTCCACTTTCATCTCTCCTATTTTCCTATATAAGGAGGGAACTCATTGTAAATAATCATCTTTTGTTGTGTGCAAGAAAACTATAGGCAATTCTCTTGTATTCTGAAAACTTTGAGTTTCATTGTGCAAAGTTGAGCATTTGAATAAAGGAACAAGAATTGGCAAACTTTGAGTTGTTGGTTTCAAAAATTAACGAGTGTGTTCTTATATCGCATTGGTTAATCTTTTCTCAAAATTAATAGTTATCTTGCATGTATCATTTGAACGCTTTAATTCAAGTTGTCTAAAGACTGAGCTTCAAGGAATTAGGATTACTATAGAAAATAGTGGTTGTAATACTCCAAGGACTGAAGACTTTGAGCTTCAGTATTAAAACTTAGATACATAAAGTACTTATTTGAAGTGAGGACAAGAGACTTGGAGCTCTTGTATCACTCCATCTTTAGATAAATTCACTGTTGTCTCGGTCGATTGTTCTTAAGTCAATCTTTGAGCCACCGATATTACTGTTGCAATGGGAACTGTATGAGTTACAGTTCAGTTCTACTTAAAGCCCCCTGTGGTAAGAAGGGAGTCTCCCCTATTGCTGAGAGGAGAGAGTAATCTCACACACTGCTGCCTAAAATACACATTTTGCAAGTTGTAGTCTTAGTGACTTGCAAAATATTTAGCCAACAGGGTCATTACAGTGTTTACTCAGATTCAAAGTTTAAGTGAAGGCAATTGGAACACGTATTTTGATGTTGTGAATTAAAAGGGTGGAACTGATTTTATTTGTGTCACCAACTAACAAAAATAATAATTCACTTTCAACTTTAAATTAAACTTTCTTGTCATCAAGATTCAAATTCCATTGGGGTGAAGTCTCCCATTTGTGGCCTGGTCATAACTCCGGGTCAAAACATTTACCCCTGTTTTTTTTTTTTTTTCGCTTTTTAAGTTAAACTTTGAATACACAAATAATATGGCTTGGCATGAAAGCCTGCTACTTGGCTCAAGTGTGGCTTATACGTATGACATTAAATGCTTTAGTGTCTACAATTATTTAGAATTTGTAGTTTTTTAGATTAAAGGCCCATATGCTACTAAGGAAAAAATATTAAGTACATAAATTCTGTGCAGAATACATTTAACCTATTTGCTATTATTAAGTGGATAAATACAAAACAAAATGTGATAAGATGACTTGATGCTAGTATACACTAGAAAACCGCATAGAGTTCTCTATTGCAAAGAGGTTAAGCCAAAAGTCACAAGGAAATGATCATCATTCTACCACAATACACTACAAACTGACAAAAATCAACACACTCAAAGCACGGCAAGGTATTTCTCTTGTTAAAGCTACTCCTACAATTCTACTGCTTTTCTTTCGGGTCTAGGAGTGCTGGTTTCTAGGTCCGGGGATGCAGATTTTTTTATCACTAAGAACCTGCACGCTAAAACCAAGGAGACGTTAAAACCCCTCAAATGCTCTTAAATTGCACCAGTTTTTGTTTTGGGGGAATAAGTAATCTTCTAAAAACGGTTTGAAATGTAGAATCAATTATTTGTGGCTTAGCATTCTCCGAAGCACAAATGGATGTCAATTAGTTGGAGACTACATATGGAAAGCCATCTAGAAATTTACCCATGTGATAGGGCTTTTTAATTGTACTGTTTGAATCCTCCAATCATAACTTCAACTTGACCTTAAGTTTTGCAAAACCCATATAATGGATCCTAACTAAGGTTATAACTTCAATGAAACCTTAAATCTTGCAAAAATATAATGCTGAGAAAATCCCCATGTATATCAGAATTCAAATACAAGCTTAAATTTTGCTTAGCTTATGCACGGGAAATCTTAACACAGATCATAACTACAATATAGAATTAACTTTGGCAAAAAAAAATAGAGGATCTTTCACTGTGATCACAACCCTTACTGGTATTTCTAATTGCCATTAATTCTTCAAAATTACACAGGGAAATTCAGAATTTCATTAGAACGTTGATATACTTACAATGAGGAAAATTTTATTTAAGGCACAACTTCATTTGATTTAAACTTGCCATAAATGACAAAAATTCTTCACCTAGATTGGAGCTTCACCAAAATTCTGCTAACTTACAGAGTAGAAACCTTGACTTAAGTGAAAAACTTCAATATGAATTTCAATCTTGCGATAATCACACATAGAACCCTGAGATTAGACATTTGATATGCCAGTAAATTTTGCTAAAAGATCACAAAGAAAACCCTTAGTCAGAAGTTGACCATGAACTTAAATTTTTGGAAGACTTAAATAGTACAGACCCTGGCTGAGATCAGAGCTTCAATATGACCTTAAATTAAGCATAAAAATATACAGCAGAAGCCTTGGCTCAAAAAATTAATATGATCTGAAAACTTTGAGAAATGTTGATTCCAATCTCAGGGGACATCCACTGAACATCATTCTATGTTGTTAGAATTCATGTGTAATGTGTTGAAGAAATAATAAAAAAGAATCCAGACATGCAAATATCATTCAGAACTGAAACTAGGTAAGATATGAAACTGACTACCAGTGCAAACTAGAATAATGCAAAACAAATTTTGACAGTGTGAAATGATGATGTGTGTTTTACCGGTTATAAATATTTGTGCTTGTCAATACTTTACATACACAAAATACAATTATTACAATAATCTCGCTCTAAAAGCTCTGAATTCAATTTTCACCAGCTATTTAACATATGCATTTGAGAAAACCCTAAATTTGAAGCATGAAATAGCGAGCTTATCTAGGAAAATGAGCCTGTTACAATAATCTCCTTCTAAAAGCTCTGACTGCATTTTTCACTAGCTATTTAACATGCACATTTGAGAAAACCCTGAATTTGAAGCAGAAAATAGTGAACATATCCAGAAAAACGAACCTGCAAATTGTTTCAATTCAATGTAGTAGTAGTTTTCTCACCATGCAAAGTACACGAATGCAGTCTAACAAACCTAAAATGCGACATTATGTTCATTGCTATTGTTTGGGCGATTGCAGATCTTAGATTATTAATATATTATAGAATACCTGAATAGAAAAATTCCAATTAAAAATTTGCAAAAGAAAGCAACATTGCAACCCGTCGCTTTCAGTTATCATCCTCATTAATTAGAAAGATACATCGATTTTTCAAAAGAAAGAAAAAGAAAAAGCAAAACATATAGAATGTTGATTTTTCTAACATTGAGCACAATGATTGCCCATATCAGGTAAAATTTCCCAGGCAATAAATATGTTCAAAAAATATTTTTTTAAATATATTTTGTTAAAAAAATTGCATTGAATAAGAAAAATATCTGATACTTGATTTGTTCAAAAGTAATTATTAATTAATAATAACTAGTTACATACAGTCCCTTGCCTATAGTTCTATGGCAAGAACTAATAAAGCACTAAATGCTAGAATAAGCAAAGTATGGCTAAAATCATATGGGAAACACAACAGCGAATGTCATTTCTAAAGCAGGCCATCATATTACTATTTGCAACTTGCAACAAATTCACATAGGAAATGGTCTTATGAGATGTGATGCACTTGCAAAAGGAATTCAGGTACCATAACAAGAGCACGGATGCAATATTTCTTACGAGGTTAAAGACTTCTCAAATATACTGATATTTGAATTGTAAAGCTTGTTGAAGATTGCATGAAAACTGAAAACTTTATTTCAGGATTAGGAATGAAACTGTTCCTCATTATGACATGAATCAATATCTAAACTACAAAAATGAAGGGTTTTTACAATTTACTTCCCTTGCAAGTCGGTCTCAATGCAATCAGGAAGTTGTGGCTGCTTGCTTCTGTACGAAAGCAATACCCTTCTCAATGCTTGCTCTCAATTCAGGTTTGAGGGCATTAAGGGCTTTCTGTTCATACTCGGTTAATCCCTCCACATCAGAAACAACAAACCCTTCAATACCTTGTTTTCCAAGCTTAACCCTTGATGCAAAGAATGGTAACTCTGTCAATTCAGACTGCACATACGAACTATCAAATACATCTGGGTCACCATCCAATGCTCTGAGAGAAGATTCAACAAATCTCGCAGCAGCATATGCCATAGACAGAGTTGCAGACCCTGCACCAGCTTTGGCCTCCACAACCTCAGTCCCAGCATTCTGAATTCTTAGTGTAAGCTCTTCAACCTCATCCTGGGTAAATGTCACCGAAGGCCTAGTTTTAGATAATAATGGAAGGATGGTTATCCCTGCATGACCACCAATAACTGGCACATCCACATCAATGAGCCTCAAATTCTTTTTACGCGCTACAAAAGTGTTAGCCCTAACCACATCCAAGGTGGTCACCCCAAACAATTTCTTTGGGTTGTAAACTCCTTTTTGCTTGAGTACCTCTGCTGCAATTGGCACAGTAGAATTCACAGGGTTGCTGATGATGTGGACAAAAGCATTTGGACAGTTTTCTGCAACAGACTCTATTAAACTTTTGACAATACCAGCATTAATGTTGAAAAGATCATCACGGGTCATGCCTGGTTTCCTTGGAACACCTGCAGGGATTACAACTACATCAACGCCCTTCAGAGAATCTCCCAGTTCAGCAGTTCCAGTGTAAGCCAACACCTGAGCAGGGGTATTGCAGTGACTAAGGTCTGCAACAACTCCCTTAACATTTGCAATATCATAAAGATTCAATTCAGAAACCAAAGGTGACATTTTAATCAGCAAGGAGAGAGGTTGACCAATCCCTCCTGCTGCTCCAAGAATAGCAACCTTGAATAGTGATGCCCGAACCTGCACAGACCTCCCTGTAGCATGTCTCTTCTTTCCCATCCTTGAATTACCAAAAGACGCTTGAGCCCAATTTATCTCCTGGCCAAAGAAAGTTGTTTGCAAATTACTAGCTCTAAGGCCACTAAAACCCTTGATAGTATTTCTGACTGAGAGGCTCTGTGCAGGCAAATGTGATCGTAATCCTGTAACTGAAAAGTGACTTTGCCTTGCATTTGACTGTGGTTGAGTTTTAGACACCACATTCATAGACAAAGTAGCAGCAGCCATTGCAATTCACTACAAACAACTGAACACTAAGCTCGACTAAATTATTAAGTTTCTTGAGTGTGAAACCTGCAAGGATCCAAAAAGATCATTTTAACCCATAGATATGTAATTAATAAAGAGTAAGACACTTCAACTGGACCAGGATAACTAGCCAGTGACACATCAGTCAAAAGAACACAGACAGTAAGGTCCATGAAATTAACCACCATGGTAGAGACATGTTAAAACAGATCAATGTTATATTCAACACTGGCATGCAGAGATAAAGACATAATGACGCATATCTAGATATAGATAAACCCAGGAGAGAATCAAAAAATAACTCTGAAAAATGCTTTTGTTTAATAACTAGATACCTTGGTTACCTCTCTATGACCATGCCTTCACAAACACTGGGAATATATAAAATTCAACTTATATAACCTCCATAAACAAAAATAGCAGATGAGCTTATCCAACTAAGTTACCGGGTTCGGCCCCTAACCCCTCCGAACCCAAGGAAATTCGAACCGGTTCGAAATTCGGGTCCGGTTCGCTCGTGGGTTCGAATTTTTTGGGCAGGGTCCGATTTTTAAATGCCAAATTCGAACCCGGGTTGAGCTGGTTCGAACCCGGGCGAATTTCGCCAAAAAAAAGACCCCGCAAGGGGCGCTGCCCCTTGACCCCGTCTTTGCGGCTTTGCCCCCAAACCCCCATTAAATAATTTGGGATGGAAACTGCGCCAATAAAAGGGGAAAAATTAACCTTCGAGTCTTATTAGGCTCCATATAGAAGATGATGAAGAAGAAGAAGAATATCAATAAATTATTAATCCATTAGTTGAACTTCAAACAATGATACTTGAGCTGATGTTCTGATTTAATTTTAATGTTTTGAATCTTTGATGTTGAACTTGAACTTGAAGTATATGATGGTATGATCATGGATTCATGATTCATGATGCTATGATTACAAATTTACAAGTGTTTTTATTGTTTAAATCAAAATGTTTACTTTTTATGATACTATGTGACATTCTAATCTTAACTCATGCTTCTAGGCTGCATAAATATCAAAATATGTATATATATATATATAAAATTACATATTTAAATATTTTTGAAAAAACAAACCCGAACCCAAAAACCCCTTTTTCAAAATTTTGTCGAACCGGCGAACCGGTTCTTCGAACTCGAACCCGAACCGGCATCCTAGAAAAACACCATGGCCACATACACGTCAATTATTTAATCAAAACAAGAATATGAGCCTCAAGCATAATTCACTTATGTGTGCTGCATTAAGATAACTACTAAATCAAATGCAATATTATCCATCAACTTGTGACAAATTAAATCCTATTTCACCAAAAGTAATAACCAAAATTTAGAAGCACATGTCTGCCACTCTAGGAGGAACTAAGATATCATTTCGGGCTAAACCAAAACTACATTTCAATGAATCACACAAACGACAGTAAAATTTGGTACATGATATGTTTGCTATCGTAAGATAGCATTGAAATTTAAATTGGTATCACTACAATAGTTTTTTCAAGAAACTCTTTCCTCTTTTTTAAAAGAAACTCTTCGCTCCTATCTACTGCAGGGATGCATCCACACCCCTCTGCTTCTCATCCCTGTTCACATGCTGTTTTTCAATTACAATATCAGCTCCAGGTTCTAGGGTTAATTATATATGTCTCCTTTCTACTTTCCTTCATTTGACCATCATTTTCTCCCTCTTCTCTCTCCCCCTAGCCATTCCTTCTCCAAAAGGGGGCTTAGTGAAACATAGGTTTCTTCCAGGCATTATTGACAATGGGATCTTTTGAGTCTTTTAATTGATACTAGTATTCATGTCTAGTAAGAATCCCACCTAACACAACCTACTCTCATGATGGACAAAGATGATGACCCAAGGTCAAGCTGCTAAACTTAAAATAAAAGAGCAGTATCTATTTTTGTTCAATTTCTTTTAGGGATACCAAAGATCCTTTAAAGGGAAAAAGACATAGAAATGCATGCGTAGATACATAAGGATTGTGATGAGTGAAGTTAATATTTTCAACACTCGCTCAAAATTTATTTCATCACACAAAACAACTAGATGATGGGACCGCCTATAACAAATAGGTTTTTAGCTACCCATTTACAAATTCAGAATATTTGACGCTAGTGCCTTCTTAAAGTATACAATCTCATATGTACTAAAAGGCTTACTGGTGACATCTTGGAGCTGTTCATTGGTTGTTGTATAGACTATCTAAATTTCATTGTTGAGGACATTGTCACAAATAAAGTGATGATGTATGCCACATCCCATTATGCAGTAGTTGGCAGATACATTGATTGATCCACAGATAGTAATGTACAGCTACAAGATGATGCATGTTCTGCAGTTGAATTTAGGAGTGTTCCAGTGCCAAGCTTCAAATTAATATGAAGATGGTCGCCAACACCATGGTTGATGCTAGAATGAGGATGTAAACGATATCATCTTCTTGTGATGTCTTCAATGATAGTCAAGACCCCATCTCAAAAGAATATCTTGCCATGTCAATTTCAGTATTTAATAATAATCTAATTTTAAATAGCACATTTTAACTTATATAAAAATATCCAATATAATTTAATTTGTAATGCATATATTATACACAGATAAAAGAAAAAAGAATGTAGTCTAACCTACCCTGTTGCATAAGCTTTTATGTAAACTAAAATAAAATAAGACATGAGTGAACTAGAGTGGCTAGAACTTCTTGTCAGAACCATTGTATGGGACCCTATGCTTGTGCCCCAAGCTGTCCAAAATGAATCTGCATCCTTCATGTTTGAAATTGGAAGTACAGGAAACATGGGGGCAGCAAATTCTTTTAATGGGAATTAAAATAACTTGAAAGAATTTGTAATGTCCCCAAATTTTTACAAAGTGACTTAATAAATTAGTTAATAAAGTTATCCAAAAAAATAATATGATTATAAAAGAGATGTCATTAATTGATTAATTTAATTCTAAAATAAAGTGAAATTAATAAAATAAAAAAATAAGTCAATTAAACAAAGTTCTCCAATTGTAACAAATATTTAATGAGGCCTTGCAAAAACTAAATGTGGCCTAAATTTCTAGATAGAGATTGGAGTTCTTTATAAGGAGGCTTGTTGGGCTGTAGTAAGCATGCTTAATGGATTTATTTGATGTGATAAATTTGTGTGATGATTTATGCGAAGCTGAGGACGAAAACATTCAGTAGATCAACAAGGGTTGGACAAAAATCCGACTCTAAGGGTGGATTCGTTACAGAATTCACAGTTGGGCCAAATTTGTGAAGTCTTAATTGGAGACAAATTTGCAGGGGTTAAGGGTTTGATTCAGAAATAAAGGTAGTTCTACAATTTTCCAAATAAAGCTATTTTGATTGGAAAGTTAATTATATTAATGCTAAAGCATAAAGTTTAGTGTTGAGTTGCCCATGTTGGCATGTTGTGATGGTTAAGTTGTTATGTTGTTCTTGCCATCAAGGTTCAAATCTCATTGGGGATGAGGTCCCCCATTTGTGGCCTCACTAGTTCATAGCTCCGGGTTAAAGCCTTTACCCCTCTTTTAGAAAAAAAATGCTGGGTCAATTAAGAATTGTTTTGGAGGCCAATTCAGAGGTGAAAGTCAGAGTTGAAGGTACAAACTTGAATTGACTACAGCATGGCATCTTCATTTTTTAAGCATTCTTGAGGATGGCAACAAAAAGCGCAAATAAATCAGACCTAGCACTGTTTGTCTTGGAAGTTTAACACCATATTTGAGGGCAGCTATGGTTTGAACTCTAAGGTATTTTGCAAATTAAATCTGCAAACTTATTTCATCTTTATCTCAGATAAAATAAACAAAAATCATCGTAGGGCATTTCTAAAAAATTCTAGGCAGAAATAAAAGGATTTTTTGTACTTTCCCTAAGTTTAGTACTACTCAGAAATTTGTTTCTTTTAGTAGAAAATTCAGATCAATAATCTGATTCTAATTCTGAATTTATTGTTGAATTTCTTATATGTAAATAAAGTTTCAGATTTTTTTGTGCCCTGGTTTTAGAAATATTGTTGTTTAACTATTATCCCTCTTTAGGGATATTACAGATTCTCGATAAGGTTTGGTTGTCATTCTCAATAAAAGAGCTGAGACAGAAGTAACTCGAGGAGCAGACAAAATTAACTCATGAAGGAGGAGAGAGAAAAAAGGAAATGGATAAGCAAGGGAGACAGGCAATCAAAAAGGGAGCACAGAAACCTTATTGGACTAGCAAGAAGAAATAAGAAACAATATTTTGGGGAGTCAGCTGCTGTGGTTGGAATGCGTAGCAGATCTATTCTCCCTACCAAAAGAAAACGAAGCCTATGCACAATTAGCTTGTGCAAGATTGTTGACTACTACAATTTAGAGTTAGTGTGGAACACATTGGATAGTTTCTATTCATTGCTTTCCTTTCTTCTTAGAAAATACCCAGCTATGAAATTCACCTCTGATATGTTTATTGATGTCCTTTGGGGGAGTGCGAAGTGAGGACCAGAATATGTCAGGAAAAGACAATTCATAAAAGAGAGTAAATGAGAGGTGAAAGGGAGGAGCTTGGGAAATAAATAAATAGTAGCACCTACATCAGAAATATCTTCAACATCATTCATGGAGCAAGGCATATTTTAACACCTATATCAAAAATATCTTGTTATGCCCCCGCCATGAAAAAGATATCAATGCTCAATGAAAATCATCTTTTTTATAAGACTTCACGATTTTCCGTAGGAAGCAATATAATAAGCCAATGAGTATAAAACAGATGGAGAAGGCAGCGATCATGCAGTGATAAAATAAGGATAATATTGAACAGCAATAATCACTTAAGGGACAGCGATTAAAGAGCAGTAATATATTATAAGCTGTGATTCTATTACTTCATGAGCAATGATTAGCATAAAGGAAACAACATTCCAATTATGCAAACAGTGTTTACGGCACTAAAGCGGCAATTAATAAATAAACAAGGCAGCAGTTGGTTTTGGTAATGAAGAGACATCAATAATATAGATTATGACCATTCTTAAGGGTTAGCATCTTTCAAAGGTTGTCTCTCTTTATAGAGACGTAAAAATATAAAATGTAGAAGACCACATTGGAGGAGGGCAATCAAGGAAGTGAAAGACAAGTCAGTATTGAGTAAAAATATCTGTGTTTCAGAATGCAACCATCTGGTATTACAGTAAATATTGTTGTGTGCATAATATTGTCTATCATATAATTTCTTATGTATTTGGTATAACTAACGATGTAAAATAGATCCTTAATTTATTTATTTGTTCTCCCAAAAGGAATCTTATGTGAGTGAGGAAGGAGATACATTTGGGAGAGCACATACAGGTTTCCTCTCTAAGTAGACAACCCCAAGTGATAGAATTGTATTAGTGGATATTCCTGCCACTTGTCGGCCAAGGGGTCGAGTTGTCTTGGTTGGATGCTCTGCGCCCTTGGGCTTAGTTGTGGATGGCCTCAGCCACCCTTTGTGTCCTCCAACCCCAATGATGGTAGGTTGTGGGAAGTGAAATAAGAAATCATATGGGAACGGAGGGAAAGACATTAGGGAGAGGTGGTAGACATGGGTTCCCCCGAATTAAATAGGCCACCCCAAGGGGTGGAATCATCAAGGTGGATGATCCTACTGCTTGTGGGCCAAAGGACAAGTTGTCTTGGTTAGACGTTGAGTGCTCTTGGACTTAATTGGGCTGAATAGCCTTCCTCAATGACCCGAGTTTCCTTGAATTAAGTAGGCTATCCCAAGGGATGGAATCATCAAGGTGGATGTTCCTGCTACTTGTGGGCTGAGGGACGAGTTGTCTTGGCTAGACATTGTGCACTCTTGGGCTTAATTGGGCTAAATAGTAATCGGGCACCCTTGATGGCTTTCCTCTCCAAACCCTACTTTGGTTGATTTAGGGAAATGGAACCCTTGGGGCTTAATTTCTCAGATCAGCAAGTTGCATGGTTTATCTAAGTAGATTAAGATGATTATATACATATATGCATATGTAGTTATATTTGTTGTTGAATCCCTAACCCTAATAGAAATGAATAATCTTATGAATTATATTTCAAATATTATTTGGCATGGTTGCAGGACCTAAGCCAGGATTCATGTTGATAACCATATAACATTCCTTATTTCAATTGAATTTGTGAATTTAGGGCAAGATGCACGATCATCCCAAAGGGGGGACATTACAATTGGTATCAAAGTGTTGATCCTGCCAACCTGCATGGAAATGATAACCCAGTTTAAAAATAATAGTTCAAACTTCAAAGACTATAATGATCATATGCAATGATAGTGTTATATGTTTTTTTAAATAACAGTTAAACCACATTTATAACAGCTACTGACATGCTTTCTAAGAATCGATTGTATTTGGTCTCTTATATTGCGAAGTGACAAGGAACAAAGCCAAATGATTCATGACATAGCATAGAAACTAAGTTACCAGGTTCCCCTATTTGAGGCCGGGTTTTGATTCCAGTTCTGCTCTGGTTCTCCTCTAAGTTCGACCCAGGTACCTAGGGCGAACCCAGGTGCACTCGCAGTTGTGACTCTGAGTGCCAAAAAACAGACCCCACATGCCTTAAAAAACTATTTTGCACCCTAAAAAATCCTTTTGCAAATACATTTTGAGACTTTTACAAATTATGAATATCATATATATGAAGCATTTTATTTTTAATTTTATTGGCAATTATGGATTTATCAGTATCACTCTTTTAACTTATTATTATTATAATATGTTTGAACATGTATGATGTATATATAAATTTATAATATATCAATATGCGTGTGTGAATATATATATATATATATATATATGTGTGTATATATATATTTGAAGATATATGTGTGTTCGTATGGAAGAACTTGAACCCAAACCTGAACCCCAAGAAAAAAAGACTGCCAAACCTGCGTACCCGAACCCGTATCAGAACTAGAAATATATATATATATATATATATATATCTAAGATACCGGGTTCGGCCCCTGGCCCCTCCGGACCCTAGGAAATTCGAACCGGTTCGAATTTCGGGTCTGGTTCGCCTGTGGGTTCAAATTTCTTGGGCAAGGTCGGATTTTTAAATGCCAAATTCGAACCTGGGTTGAGCTGGTTCGAACCCGGGCGAATTTCGCCAAAAAACGCAAATTTGGTGCGAATTTGGCGTGAATTTGACCCGTGGTTTGACTTAAAACGATTTTTTATGGCGAATTTATTTAAAACTTGGCGTCCACAACCCTAAAAAGGTGAGTTTAAAGACATTTTTGTTGCTTCTAATTCTCATGTGTTGTGCAAACAGCTTATTTGGTCTTGAGCAAGAGGAGATAGGTGTTTGAGCAAGAGCTTGGTTGTGCAAGGAGGAGTTGAAAGCTTGATTTGTGGACCTTCTTCAAGTGATTGTGCCTCCTTTCTACACCTGTGCAAGCTTATAATGAGTGGAAGAGGTAAGTTCTTGTTCCATTTGCTTCAAGTTTTTGTTTTTGTTTAAGCATTTTATTTTATTTTCATTTGTCCATTATTTTCCAGAATTTTGCATTCTCTTGTTTTATTATTATATTGAATATGTATACAAATTTCTTGCCATAGGAAAAGGAACAACAATGGCATCTACCTCTTCCTCAGTAGGCAACCGCAATATTGACCCAATAGTAGAACCCCCT
>MU224256.1:3958114-3977850 GCA_018584345.1 Thuja plicata | reverse complement strand
TCCAGACAGACTTGACTTCTCAGCAGGCCAAAATCGCCCAAAACCAACTCTCAAACTTCACTTGCCGGACCAAGGGGCTTGAAAACTGTCGCCCACAAAGACTACCTAAGACCACTACTCCTACTGCTTGCGAAAGAGGGGGTCCCCATTTGCAATGGGGCGATGGTGTGAAAAGCTCACAACAATATCCTTCTTCTCTGTACATGTATTTCCTCATATATATACAAATTCTATCTCCTCTTGTATACAATTTCTAACTTTTCCCCTTGTTTTTGACACAAATGCCAAAAAGAATATCTACAAGGTAATTCCAAAATAGGAAAGGAAATCACAATGTACCTTCAAAATTTGAGACAAAGTCTTGTCCCAATTGTCTTGCAACACTTCAGGATGTGCAACACAATCTGAATTTCTGCAGACAACTCCATCATAAGCTCTGCAACTGAAAAGTTGTTTTCATGGATGAGTGTCTTTGCATGAGCAATATGTTTCTGCATAACATTCATATGAGGAAGGAGTTGGCTCTGTATAGCTGTTAGGGATTCTCTTGTTCTTGCTTCTTCCCTTAGTAGCTCTGTCTGTAGATCAGTCAGATACTTGATCTTTACAAAATGTGTTGAACTTGAACTTGGGTCAAGTGCCAACTGGCTTGCACTTGCCTTCAAATCAGTGTCAATCTTTGTCATCTTGTCTTTTATTTCTATGGTAAAGTTGGAAGTGTCACTCAACTTTACAAATAATGCCACAACATTATTCACAGTGGTTTCTAGAGAGCTAATGACAGTGGTTAGCTTCACCTGATCTATTGCAATCTTTCCTGCAACATTCTCTAGAACCTTATTTTCAAATTTTCTTTCTGCCTTCTGCAGTAGTTTCTCTTGTCCACGAAGATCATGATTAAACTTGTGAACTATGTCAACAAGTTGATCCATTATGGAATCATTATCATTGACGTCAATCTCTAGTGAATCCAGGAAAATACCTTTGATGTCCTGTAGAACTTTGTTTCTTTTCTTTACCCTTCACCTTGGGATTAGGTGAAGGAACAATTTCCTTACCTTTTCCAATCTCATCCTTGTCCTCAGTGTTCAGTTGGAGTAGGTCATTAACTTTTAATGCACCCATTGCAGAATCAGAGCTAATTGTAGAAACATTCAATGTCCTTTCGTGACTCGGTTTGGCTTGGCCCAGTAGTAGGTAGAGCCTGATGCTCGGTTCCTACTAGTCCTGATGTAGACTCTGTGACTTTTTCTTTGCTCGGAGATAAGATTTTTTGAATAGGTGATTGCGGCAAGGATGCCATCACTTCTACTACTATTTGTTCAGCATTAGATTCTTCAATGGTCTGAACCTCAGGTAACTCTTCATCTTGATCATGTACATGAGGATCTCTACTATGTTCCTCTGCCTTATCATCTCCCTTGTCAACAAAAATTGTCTTACATATCTTTTTTGCGGATTGCACAACATCTATTTTCTTGTTCAAAATTTGAAAAGTCCTAAACCTTGGAGTGTGATTACTCTCATACTTAGTCATATCATCTTTTACCTCTTTATCAGTCATAGTAGGCATGGCTTGCTTCAAGGTTTGTTTCCTGATGTCCTTTTCAATCTGAACTGCATTGTGCCAGTGAATGGTGATTGCCTTGAGATGGTCTTCAGTCATATGGCTTTTCAATTCAGATGGATCATACTTCCATCTTGTCATTTTTCTTTACTAATGCATCCTCAATCATCTTCTGCTCATCTTTGGTTCTGGAAGCATACTTCAATGATTTGAGAGATCCCATACCACTACCTCCTTTCAAATCTTCAATCTTCTGCTCAAAGGTAGGTGGGGGCTTCTTGAATGTGACTGTATCTTCTTCTTCATCTTCTTTAGGCATTGTCAACTCTCTTCTAGATCTTCTGGGTTGCTTGTAGTGATGGCAAGGGTAGAGATCTTTGGTGTTTTCTTGGGGGCTAGCCTCTTCTTCTTAGGAGGCTCTCCTTCTACCTCTTCCTCTTCTTTCTTAGATTCATCTTCTTCTATCTTTATGTCATCTCCTTTGCTTTCAGTGATCGAAGGAGGAGAGTCTGATGACTTGCCATACTTCTTTCCAAAATTCTCTAATCTCTTCCTTCCTCTCTTCAAGATTTTAGGAATCTCAATCTCCAATGATATTCTGCTCTTAGCTTCTTCAGAAGTACCAAAATATGGTGCTTTGAGGTCAACAGGTTCATTTACAAGAGCTTCAATGATGTCTCTTATCTCATCAATGTTAACCTCATATGCAAGAGGTTTCACCCACGCAACCCTAGGCTTGACTGCTTGAATGTATACTTTGTCACAGTCAACTAGGAAGCAAATATCATCCTTATAGTCCTCTACCAATTGTTTTGGGATTCTGTATCTATTCTGCATCTTCTCTCTGAAACTTTCAAAGTAAGCATCCATGATGCTTTCAAAGTTATCTCCCAATTCTGCTATGAATTCATTTATTTGATAGACTATAGGTATGTCCTTTTTCCATACAACTGTGCCTTTTGAAGGGAAAAACTTCTGAACATAAAAGAATATGCAGACCAGAAGTGAACCAAACTTACATGGATTGGTCTTGGATACCAGGATGCTCTCCATGTTTTTGCTCAGTTGGATGAGCTGCAACTCGGCAAGGTCGAATGACAGATTGTTCTTGACCACTTTGTATGCCAAGTCCACAGCCTCACATGGTACACTGTTTGGTCAGCTAGAACTGTATATCTTGTGTGCAATTACGTGAATTCCAAACTTCAATTCCATGTTAGTGACTCCATTCAACTTCATACCTCTTCTATCCCACTCGGCAAGAGTCTTCTTGGCTAGGTCATCTCGAGGTAGTGTTTTGGTAGCTTTAGGTTTGTCAAGCATTGGGTACCCTGTCACTCGGTGTACCATTAGCTTAGTGATCTTCACTGGTTGCTCCAACCAGAGATGCATGTCGTGAACACGGCTCAGAACAAACCTAATCCACTTTATCTTAAAGTTCATCGGCATATGCATGATATGAGTTAAACCCTTGACTTCGAGGTGTTTGTGTTCCGGCTTTAGCTTTCCGTCTACACAAAGTTTCTCATATGCTTGATTCATCTCCAGTGTGCCTAGCTGTTGAATGATGAAATGATAGAAAGCTCGGATGTTGTGAATCAACAGTACCCTAGGAGGAATTTGGGAATGGGCTCCCATCGGATCTGTCTCCTCTGCAATCGTAGGATGAAGTTTGAACTTTGGCAGTTCGTAGACAGCATTCCTTACTAACATCTTGGATCCTTTCTTAACCTTACTGCTAGATGAAGACGCCATAACGCTTGGAGGATTGATAAAACTTCGCTGTAACTAAAAGTTTCAAACACAAATTCGCTTTGAGATCGCTATAAGCTCTTAATCACTCTATAAACTATAAACAATAACCCTTTGATTTCACCATTTATGAGAATTTTCACCATAAAGTTTTCATTAAATGCTCCGTACATGGTAGCTGTCACAGCTTGGGTAGTTCTCCCAGACTTACTCGGAAGCTCAGCGAAAACTAATCTTTGCATCTTTGAAACCATTCAACCCAACTTAACTCGGTTAAGCCTGAGTAACTCGGATGTAACTGAGATCCTAACTCGGTTAGAACCATAATGTGTCCTAGTGCATCAATATGCAGATTTGGACTTGCTAGCATATCTGGAACTGATGTATGATGGCTTGTATGCACGATTCTAGTTGTCTCCTTGCATATTTATTCGGAGATGGTGGATCCACCCAACACACTGTTTTGGGTGCCATTCGATCCTTCATTTTTTTGGTCTGAATTCTCAGAAGACTTCCTTACCCACTGCTGACTCGTCTAAGTTCTAATTTCAGAAGCTTTTGCTTTGCCTTTCTCAAAACCAGTATCCACTTTTTCTCTGTTCATGCAATTCTTGCTTAGATGACCGAGTTGTTTACACACATAACATCTCTTAGTAGGATTCATTTTTCTGAGGTGAGTCTTTGCACAATTTGCACCAATATGCCCATATTCACCACAATGACAACATTTGCTCCATGTGTTGTAATCCCAACCAAAAATTGCTTTAGCTAGTTGTTCAACAGGGTTCCATTTCTTAGTTCTGCACTCGGAAGACTTGTGACCTTGTTTATTACAATTGAAACATTTTCCTTCAAACTTAGGTTTCTCAGTACATTCACTTGCCTTATGTCCATGTTTGTTGCACCTGTAGCATTTTCCATTAAACTTTGACTTCCCATTGCTCCAGCACTTATTGATGTATGCCCTGACTTACCACAATGATTACAAGTAGGTTTCTTGTTCTTTTGAGCTCCTTGCTGTGAGGATTCACCTTGTTCAGTATAACCTAATCCAGTTTGTCCATGATGTCTAAATTGAGTTTGCTATGTCAACTAATCCATGCTTACTTGTGAATTCATCATACTCTCATTGGTTTGTTTTTCAGTATTGAGATCATTTTGCAATCTTTCATTTTCAGTCCTCAGATTGATAACTTCTTGATTTGCACTATTGAGTTGATTTATCATATCTCCTTGTTGAAGTTACAAATGATGGATTTCATTTTCTTTTTCCTCTAATCTTGTACTTAGCAATCTTTTATCTTCTTGTGCCATTTCTCTGTCATTTTCTGCTTGGTTCTTTTGTTCCAAGACTTCACATATTCTGACTGGATGAATTTCTTGTTCTTTCTTTAACTTTCTAACTTCTTCATGTAAATTGAGATTCTTTGCTAGCAGGTGTTCAATGGTTGCATCAGCTTCTTCAGAACTTTTTTCTTTGCATAAATCTTCAATTCTTTCTTCTATGTAACTTTTATCATTCATCTACACTGCTAAATCTTTTCTTGTTTTCAGGGAATGAGAGAGTTGTTCCTTGAGTTTTCTGATTTGATCCATGGCCACTTGTAGATTTATCTTTTCATTCTCAATGGTTTTCTCCAGTCTGTATATTTCCATTGCCTCCAATCCTTGCTCAAGCTGTTAAACTTCTGATAAGAGAAGCTTTAGCTCTGATACCAATTCTTGGAAATATATTGAGGCTAGGTGACTGAGAGGGGGGGGGGGGGGAAATANGAGGGGGGGGGGGGGTAAATAAGGAATCAATAAAACTTATTCACTTTTATCCTTTATTAGATTGGCTAATCTGATTGCACGCATGGAACAGAAAAGCATTAAACATCCATAACAATTGACACAATATTTGGTTACCCAGAAACCTTCCAAATAGAAAGTAAAACTGGGGTGCGGATGGTACCCACAAGATTTAATACTGCAGTAATAAATTTGGCCGGTTAAGGCTTACAATTGACCACTTCTGATGGTCTGCCCTGTTAGGAGCAATAAGGAGTGTTAGGTCCACCTTGTGAAAGGATTTATACAATACAATAAAGTATGCACTCTGTTAAGAGATTTGATAAGGACTGTTAAGTCTGCTATGCAACTCTGATTTGCTGAATAAGATCCTTTAAAATTATACTGATCACCTGAATGTGATAGATGAGTCTCTGTTGTTCCTTTATACTGTTGTAGCCTTCTAATCAAACTGCCACTTCATATTCGCATATCCATACTCATACATCTACTACTTCTATTCCACATTTTGAACAAACAAAGTACCTTACATATATATATATCCAAATCAATTTCCTTCATAAGTCGGCTACTTAACATACTTAATTAGTATCAAACAATATGTGCTAACTCGGCCCAATGCTGATACTCGGGTCCAGTAATCCACTCGGGTGATATACTGACACTCGGGCGACACAGTGAATTGGCAACTCTGGCACTCGGGTGACACTGGGTGCTCGGGTCACATTGATCACTCGGAGATGGTAACTCGGGTAACACTGGTGACTCGGGTGATATTGTTCTGAACTAACTACTCGGGTTACACTTCAAGTTGTTGGCTCGGTCAACACTATATTCATATAAGTGACTAAGTGTTTTGGCACTAATTGACAACATGTCTTGCCATAAGGTCTACACCAAAGGGCATAAAAGTTTCACATTAATGTTGGAGGGAAATAAAGAGAAGGTAAGGTCAAGTCTCTTTTGACTTAACCTCACACAAACTCTGATTTGAACTTGAGTCAAAAGTAATGGAATCCTAACCATGCCCGTGAAGAAGGAGAAGCATTTTTACAAGTTTATGAAGCAGACCCTTGGTGAAAATAACGTCAACAGCAGTAAGACTGAGGATTTTCAACACATTTTTTTCATTATTCAAAGGGAGTGGCGAGTTTCATGGCCGTAACAGCTTATGTATTGAAGGGACAACATGTTTTAATACAGGAGAAGAGGCAGACATTCATGAGTTTGAACAGATCTGTTCAATAAAGAGCAATCAAATGTTGAAAAGAACATCAAATCTGTTATAGAGCAGCAGCAAAAATGCTTGGAGTAACGGGTTTCTGATATGAACAGCAGCTTCATCAATGGAAAGATGGGTTTCAAGTAGTAAAGCAGCAGTTCACAAGCAAATAACATCAGATATATTGTGTGGACAGCAAAATCAAGGAGCAAATAATATATTTCAGGGAGTGGATAAGGAGTTCCAGAAGAACAACAGTGTTCTTTTAAACAAACAAAAACAGAGCAGATTTCACGGTAAGAACAACAATAGCTTTAATGTGAAAAGTGGTTTGGGAGTGAGAGATAACACCAAGATCATGAATAAAAACAGAAAGTGTCTTAAAAGAACGCCAAAACTCGAGAAGGAAGTGGTTTCATTAAAGATAGCAGCAAGTTTCTTTGAGGAACAGTGAGAGCATTAAAAGGAATATCAGGTTTTATGATGTAACAGCAAATGCAAATGAAGAACAGTGGTTTCATATCAAGAACGCCTTAATAAGAGGAAAGAACAACAGTCTCAATGGGTGAACATTAGTTCTACGCAAGGGCCGCATTAAAGAGGAAGAGCAGTGAGCTTTGAACAAGGAAACATCAGATTATAAAGAGGGATTTTCATTAAAGGTAGGGTTTCAGATCTGAAATATGGACCCATGTCTTCCTTTATGGGTTGTTGAATGCATTTGATAAACTGATATATTTCAGACCGTGAGGGTTTTATTGCTGTCCTTGAGGATTTTTGCGCTATTCTTTCAAGGATTCGCTATTTTCACTGTTCTACAGAGCTCCACCATTGTCACCAGGTCAAAACAAATAGAAAAGTGTATTTACTGTGGTATAAAATATAGATCCACCATGCAATAGGACCTTTTCACTGTTATTAGAGGGCTTGCTTCAATGCATATGTTATCAATAACTAATGACTTCTTAAGAGTTTCACCAGTGCTATTTCATGGAAGATGATTTGAAGAGATAAAGAACACTGCTATTATATGTAAAAGATAGTCATGCACAAGATCAGCATATAGTGAATATGTCAAAGCAATAAGGATACAATGCAGTGCCAGTTGGGGTTGAAATGTTCAAGTCAGAGCAAAAGAAGATCAGAAATCACAGTCAATGGGCAGCAGATCATAATACTGTTTTAAAACATAGAGCAGGAAAAGCAATGATACAGCATGAAGAAGACTAAGACAATGATTCCAAGTTCCAAATAGTGTTTAATCACTTAGTGTTGAAAAGACAGTAGTATGTTCAAAATCACAATACTGTTATGACAGCAAGTGCATCAAATGGTCAATGAAACCAATAGAGAGCTATTATGAATGTCAGAGGTGAGAACTCACAACTGAAGTAGATATAATGACAGAGAAAGCATGGAAAACAATGAGGGTTGAGAATAGAAGTGATCCGAGCAGTATTGTCATGAAGATTCAGATCAGTACCATAAATATTAAAGAGAAGATAGTGATTTGAAAGGCTCAAAACAGTGCCATAATGCAAAATGACAATGATAATAGAATACAATGTCAAGGATAATGGAGATCAAGCCACTAATGGAAGACAGAGATATAGACAGCATGAAGAGCATAATGATCAAAGAACAATGACGTGCAATAAGAAGAGGTGCAATGGTCTAGAGGTTTGACAGTGACTTGAAGCAGATCTAGTGAGAAAGATAGTCATATCAATAGTAGACAAATACATTTGTTATAAGAACAGTGAATCCAAATCATAGGAATATCAAAAGGGCATCAAGTAAATATCTAAAAGCCCTTGAGGACAGTCTTAGCAGTCAATCAAAATGCAGTGATCTTGAAGGTAAGAGCAGAATGTAGTGACTGTAAAATAATGCCACAAACCAGTGAATGGGCACTGAAATGTACAATGATTGTTGTTATATGCAAGAAGAGTATGATATATGAAACAAAGGAGATCACTATTATAAGGCAGTGAAAAGACAGCTAATAAGATGATAAGGACAACATCACCAGCACTGTTATGAAAGAGATGGAGTGTATGAATACAGAGATGTGCAAATGCTCCCCAGCCAAATAGAGAATAGAAAACAATGGATTCAATATCTTCAAGCACAGTGATGATGTTAGTAAGATTAGTGTTCAATGATGCAATGGACAGGGATGGTTTATATGCAAAAAAACAGAGATTGGCAATGAATTGAAAGGGCACAAATGAAGATGTCTAATGTGAAGAAACAGTGGAGGGTAGACATCACTGTCATAATGATGGTTACAAAAGCATAAGGGCAATGAATATAAGGACACAATGAAAACACTGTTTTTCAAGGATTTTTATGCATTCAAGCTTGGCTTGGAAGACCTTTCTAATATAAAGTAAATGCATGTATGATCAGCATACAATGGGACAACAGAGGAGTAAGTATATATCAATGAAAGCAATGACATCAACAATAAAGATACAGAGATATAAATGCCAAAAAATGTGATTGAGATGTCAAAAGGCTTCAGAAGGACAGAGGGCAGATCTTAAGCTCATCTCAAAGCATGACAGTTGTCAAAGACCAAAATGAATAGATATGGCAGAGATAGAGGATGAGAATAAAGATTTAAGAGGTACCTAAGACAAAATGATCAAAATGCAACAATAGATTTTCCTATGCCTAGAGTCTAATTGAACTCCTAGATCAGTAAAATCCCCTAAAGTTATGCAATCAGTTGTAACTCTTTATGCAAGCAGTTAACATCAGTTTGAGGCCTAAAAAGAAGGAATTATGAGGTGATTGCAGCAGTTCTACTTCGGTCAGGACCCCACATGGGTGGCACATCAGTCAAGGCAAGCTTTGGGCCCACTAACCTTCAATTTGAAGACTTTTTGGGAGGCCTTTTCCCTTTTGCACGACCCAAAGAGATATTTTATTGAGGATTGGAACAGCATTTCAAGGTTGGTGACTATCAGTTCAAGCACTTTTTAAGAATCTGCATTCAATTCAAGCCCAGTTTCATCTCTCAGTTAGAGTTAGGCCTTTCTTTCTATAAAGCTTTCTTCTTTTCTCTTTTTCTCTAGTGCTTTCCTTCTTGGTTTTTTGCACACGGCAAAAATAAGAAGCCGTTGTAACTCAGAATTTCTTACTTGTAATAGCAGATTCCTTTATTTTCAATTAAAAAGCAGCAATCATCCTACTTAATACTTTTTGTGTTGTAACTTGTAATGCATGAATGATTTGATGATGTTTATGTGTTTCTTTCTTTGAATCCTTTGTTTCTGTCTCATTCAAGTAGTATTGATCCAGGAAGATGCATGATTAATCCGGGTCATAGATTGTGCTAGCTGATTTTGGTAGTTTAGCCATGTGAAAATAGGTTATTTTCCTTCAAGCAAGCTCTAATTTCAGTCCTTTCTCATGAAAAATTGATGTATTACATGCTTAGTTGAGTTGTGAAAGACTAGGGCCTATTTATTGAAATACATTGTGAGTTTGTAAAAGCAAGAAGATCAAAGAACGTTTGGTACATCACCTCCTAGGATAGGTTTCATTTCAAGGAAATATCCCCCCCATTTTCCCAAGCAAATTCTAGTAGTTTTAGGAGGTATCTCAAGGGAACCAGCCCATAATCTGGAGATTGATCTTCACAATAGGCAACCCACAGGCCTGAAGATCATTCCATGTTGCACAGGATTGCTGAGCTTTTGAGTCTGGCATAGGGTGCAATCCTCGTGACAACAACCACCCCAGTGGGGTTTGAACCTTGATGGCAAAAACAACACCACTGCAAATTAACCATCGCAACTTACCAATGCCAGCTCCTTTATATTTTAACTTGTAATCTCTTATTTATTCAAAATCATAAATGAATTGCTTCCAAAATTCATATTGATACTTCCAGCTTCAATACTTAAAGTGCAATAAAAAAATTCAAAACCTTTTAGGTTTAGCAACAGTTTCTGCAATCAATGCTACAACGTTGTTCTCTTACCAAATTTTGAAATTGTAGAGCATTCCCTATATTTTCTCTATATTATTTTGGGATCCAAAGAACATTTAAATAGAAAAATTACAGAGGCACCTAGACCTTTTAGAGTTAACAGCAGTTTCTGCAATCAATGCTACAACCTTGCTCTATTGTCAAATTTTGAAATTGGAGAGCACTCACTATATTTGCTCTAATATTATTTAGGGATCCAACGATCATTTAAATAGAAAAAACACAAAGGCATATAGACCTTTCAGATTTAGCAACAGTTTCTGCAATCAATGCTACAATCTTGCTCCATTACCAATTTTGACATTGGGGAGTACTCCTTATATTTTCTCTATATTATTTAGGGATTCAAAGATCATTTAAATAGAAAATATGGAGGCACGTCTCTATGTATAGAGAGACATAGGGATTGTAATGAATAATTTTTGTATTTTAAAAACAATCTGCATAATGCGTGCTACTAGAGACCACAGCTGCGCAGGACAAGACCAAAAACCAAACAAAGCTAGTTGCAAGCCCCAGGCAAATTTGTAAGAATAAATATCCTCTGGGTGAAGCTTTTGAGCCTTGTAGTCTCCTAGTCTAGTGTCCACTAGAACAGTATCCTATGCTAGGTGCTGAGAATTAGTCATTAGTATTCACTGAAGAAGAAATATGAATATACTGTTCATAATGACCAAACTGTTAGAAGGCCTGTAATACTGGTGAGTGCTATTGAGAGCAAAAAGAGCAACACAGACCAAAAAGGAGATGACAGCGCAAACACCGCACATGCGTTTAATCAAAGAAAGCCACTGAGCTCTACAAATAGTTGAAGGATAACAAAAAGTAGAAAAATCCATGCCATCACTCTAATAGTAGGCTCGAGTTACAATTTGGGCAAATTGCTGAAGCCAGATATAATGTTAATGCATTTATAAATGAAAAAATATTATAGATTTTGATGCAGGAGCATCATGCCTTCAAAGACATCAAACTTTTGGAGGCAAAACTCCAAAAGTGAGGTCTAGACATTTGAGACAAAATTCAAAATTCTTACTATAAATAATTATGTTTTCTAAGTTGATGATTGTGTTTCTATAGAGGATAAGTCATAATCTAGAAGATTTGAATGGATAGGGTTGGTTAAGTGAGAATCTGGCTTTGCATAGGCATGAGAGATTGTAGGAAGAAATGTTGGAGATATTCTAGGATCGGTTAGCAATATGTTGGGGTCTAAGACAAATCTTCTCTGTTTTCTAAATTCTATTTATCATTGTAAGCCAATGAGCATTAGGAGGCAGATAGAAAGGCATGGAAGAGATAATAAAAGGCAGAGGTCAAGTGTGAAAGGAAAAAGAAAGGTCATGGCTGGGAATGCCCGTATTGTATATCAGGCCAAACATTGTATACATAGTAGAGATTGATGAATATAAAGATTTTACATGCTATAGTTTGTGAATATCTCTGTTAATGCATGAGAATTGATAATGTTTGTCTCTGTGTTAAATATCTGATGTTTTGCTCAGGAAATTATGTGTGTTTCAGGATACATTAATTATATATCCAATAGAGCTAATTGCAGGTTTTGTGAATTCCTATAGAGAAGGTCGTGAGTACCTTTGAAGAAGAGATTGTCATTGTATTGGATTGAATCCTGTTGAAAAGATAGTGGGTTTGGTATGCAGAACTACATCATTTTTGGTATCAGAGCCAGAAATAAAATTATAGGAGATTGATACCCAGAGCCTGAAAAAGAATAATTCTGTCACTGAAGAGATCACCCACAGAAGCAAAAACAATCTGATCGTTGTTTAGAGGAACCGCTGCTGGGAGCATTGCCAATTGGAATTTCAGGGCAAGCTAGAATTTGCTGCCGAATACTATTGCTAGAGTTTGCAGATATTTCTGCTGCTATTACAGAGATTTTGTCACCGCCCAGACAGTTCTTGGAAGTCAAAAAGCGAACGCAACAATTGGTGTTGATTGCAGCTGTTGAAGACCAAGAGGAAATTGTCACAGACTTTAGATTGGTGTCAGATAATTTTTTGTGAACTCTCCATCGAGTTTAAAAAAACCAAATTTGATGATTGAAAGAAACAATACATATTCTCAGCAATGGATCGTGAACAAAATATGGTTAAATACTTGTTGAGAAATTTCCATGGAGGTACAAGCTATCAAAGCCTTGTTTGTTGAAGATGTGTGGAGAGATAAGAAGGCTTTGGTAACTATTTTATTAGTTCATCTAAAAATTGAATTCTGAGCATTAATTAGTGAAGGTGTTGTAAGGGGAATTCGATCCCTTGAGAAAGGAAATCCATATCCTGCCAAATAGAAGTGTGGATTGTGCCTAGCTGCTGGTGAGAACAATATATCTGTACACTCAGGTTTGTGATCAAATTATAGATGCATAAGTAAATTATATGCATGCTTATGAATTTTGGTTGTGTACCTGTAGCATACAAGTGCAGGAACAGAGTGCAATTTATATGCGAGTTTGATATTGTAAAATGTTAGACCATTGGTTGTCATCAAATAGTCAAAAATTTGAGGAAGATAGGTCCAGTACCAATCTGCAACAAAACTTCAGATCTGGAAATGTTGAAGAGAATTTTGGTAGAACGTTGACGTTCTGATAGTCATTTTTTGATTCGTGAAATGTTTATGAATTTCTGGTTATAAAGATTTGAACAGAAAAGGTAAGCATAAGATGATGAAGAGCAATAGTTTTATACTCAAGGCAGCAGCAAATGAAATGAGAATTGTGGCAAAGAGAAGCAGTTTCTGAAAGTACAGATAAATTCTGGTAAGTAAAACAATCTTTATGATTTGAATTAAATTTGGACAGTATTCTTAACAGGTAGCAACAAATAAGACTTGAGGTAAAGAGAGAATCTTACAGCAGAGAAGGTGCAATGAAATCTAGCAAAGGTTGCAGTAAGGAGATCAACAGGGGAAGTTCTCAAGAGAGCATGAGTAAAGTATAGAAGCCTAGAGCAAGGAATGCCCATAAGGTTCTAAATGAGAGAACCAGAGAATACCAAAAGACCAGCTTAGGGGAGAAGTTTGGTGGGGTATTGTAGCAAGGTGGAATAGACTTGTTACTGCAGAGGCTTGGAGTAAGGAAAAGCTCATAGGAAAGAAAATGACTATTGATGGTCATGACAAGGGTTCAAGTGTAAGCCACAATAGAATGAAGGAGAATGCTAAAGGAAGTGGCATAGAGATACGAAGGATGAGTCAAAAGGAATTTGATAGAGAAATTGCTGAGATGAAGGAACAACTCAGTTTAATGAAGATGTACTACAGGAAACTGAGAGAGACAGAGATATGGATGGAGAATGAAGAAGTGGGTTGTATGGCCTGTTACGGAATTGTTTGCAAGAAAGTGGAGGAAGAAGCTGAGACACACGTTGAATGTCCAGTTGAAGGAAGAACTCAAAGAAACTAAGTCTGAGGCAGAAGTTCACTATGATGAACCAGAACAGAATGTCCAGTTGAAGGAAGAACTCAGAGAAACTGAGTCTGAGGCAGAAGAAGTTCACTATGATGAACCAGAACAGGGATTATTCCTTGGAAAGGATGATGATAATGTTGAAGTTGAGAGACCTCATCAAAGTTTCATGGATTGTTTGGAAACTTTAGATCAACATGAAGATCTAACAATAGAGACATCAAATGAGGCTAGAGAGCCTTATGTTTTAAAAGATAATACTTTGTGTATGCATGAAGGTTTTGCAGGTATAGAAGAATATGGACAGTCGTTGAAAACTGTCATAAGAATAGAAGAACAAAATGTGAATCTTGTTGCCAGAAAGAGAGAGGTAGAAATTCCTTATAAAGGCAATCATAATAGAAATCATATACAATGGACAAAAGCAACTATGAGAGAACATCTGCAAGAACCTACTGTTGCAGTGAACGAGGTCATGGAAGTTTATGAGGATAACAAAAAGAAGGATCGGGGAAACGATCAACAGAAAAATTCAGATGTAATTCTCAGAAAGTGTGATGAAGACATAAAGTTGCTTGAGGAGTTGCTGAGAGAACCTGAGTCAGAAGAAGAGATTACAACCAATGATGAGAAATATTCACAAGTACCTAAAGGGGAAGTGGTGTCGGTATCATCGAAAGAGATAGAGATGATTCGTGGTTGTCAAACTAGTTATGTTTTTACAGATACAGAGGGAGATGATGAACATGAAGATGTAATTATGGAGATTAAATCCACAATATTTCTTAGAAATGATGGTAAACCTCAAGGACAACCTTCAGAGTTAATATTTAAGTATTTTGAGGAAAAGTTGAGGTTCTTAAAGCAAAGGCTAATAAGGGACATGGGTGATGAGGACTACATAGAGTTTGTAGACTTAGTTCAAACTGATTTTGAGCGGCATATCACAGTGTCACACAACAGTAGCGTGAATGAAGAGGAGACACAAAACCTGATGAAGAGTAGCAACAAAAAATTTGAGCTAAGAAGCTATAGCATGTATGGGCAAATGGATAAATTAGACATGGAAATTGATGAGATGTGGATGCTTATAAAGAGGGTGTCGAAAGGGGGATATAACAAGAAGAGAAGGGAAACCAACAACAAAATACCGTTGACTGAAAGGTTTTACATCACAAAAGCAGGTGGACAACTACAATATAAAATTTGACAGCCTGGAAGATTGAAGATATCAGCAATAGAACAATAACATAAATGGATGGATGAACAACTGCAACATCAAATTTGGGATCCTAGAAATTTCAATCATCAACCATGACCAGGGGGTCATGAAGCTTTTCTACTTTGGGAGTCTGATGCAGGAGATGCAGGAGCATCATGCCTTCAAAGACATCAAACTTTTGGTGAGGTCTAGACATTTGGGACAAAATTCAAAATTCTTACTATAAATAATTATGTTTTCTAAGTTGATGATTGTGTTTCTAGAGAGGATAAGTCATAATCTAGAAGATTTGAATGGATAGAGTTGGTTAAGTGAGAATCTGGCTTTTCATAGGCATGAGAGATTGTAGGAAGAAATGTTGGAGATATTCTAGGATCGGTTAGCAATATGTTGGGGTCTAAGACATATCTTCTCTGTTTTCTAAACTATTTATCATTGTAAGCCAATGAGCATTAGGAGGCAGATAGAAAGGCATGGAAGAGATAATAAAAGGCAGAGGTCAAGTGTGAGAGGAAAAAGAAACGTCATGGCTGGGTATGCCCGTATTGTATATCAGGCCAAACATTGTATACATAGTAGAGATTGATGAATATAAAGCATTTTACATGCTATCGTTGTGAATATCTCTGTTAATGCATGAGAATTGATAATGTTTGTCTCTGTGTTAGATATCTGATGTTTTGCTCAGGAAATTATGTGTGTTTCAGGATACATTAATTATATATCCAATAGAGCTAATTGCAGGTTTTGTGAATTCCTATAGAGAAGGTCGTGAGTACCTTTGAAGAAGAGATTGACATTGTATTGGATTGAATCCTGTTGAGAAGATAGTGGGTTGGTATGCAGAACTCCATCAGATTTCCTATTAAAAATCTAGATTTGTATTTCTTCCTGTGTAAACATTAATCTGCAAATATAAAGAACGATTCTATTCTGTCTACAATGATGAAATACTTTCAATGATATCTAAAAATCGGCAAAACCTTAAAAACCCTTCAATCGGCATAAAGAAAAGTAGAATGTCAGTAAAAGAATGAGCCAATTTCAAGAGGAAAAGTAGAAGTAAATAGATTTACAGAAGTGAAAAATACATGTAGCAATGCACTCTTGCTCTCCTATCAAGAACCTTAATAACATAAACTATCACCAAACCAGAGGGGGACCAATAAACCAATCAAATTTTTAAAAAAAAAAACAATTATCTCACCTCTTGCTTTGAAGAAAATGTGAGGGGTGAGTGCTTCTGGAATTTATCTGAAATGAAGGGAAAATATAGTCAGTGTGATAAAATATATAGCTCCAACACAGTTTTACGTGGCAGAACCCAGTTGGATGTTATAACGCCTGTTGGCAATCCTCAGGTTGCAAACTGGTACACACTGCCTCTTATTTTCTGCTGGGGAATGCACGAGTGACTTCTCACTAAAGTAGGGTGAAGAATATAAAAAGATAAAAAGGTTTTGTACTGAAAATAAATGTTCTTAACACAATTTATTAAGTTAGCTATCTTGATGTTGTCATTTGAATTTTCCTTTTGTATTATTGAGGCCTCGAGTGAAGAATATAAAAAGAGAAAAAAAACACTAAAACTGTTTTATCATGTTATAGTGGATACTTTTTAATTTGATATAAAACTCTTCATCAACAAATAAATAAATGCTACATGCTTTCAACATTATTTTCACTTTAGAAAAATAATTAAAACAATAAATTTATGTTTAGAGAATAGACAATTGATATTGAAAAAAATATTAAAATTGTTGTATGATTAAATTAATGAATAAAATAAAAATATTAAAATTTTATTTTGATGTTCAAAATATTATGATTAATGTTAGAAACAAAGTTGTCATTAGTATTATAAATATTAAGATATAGTGAATGGTCTTGATTATGTAAAAACAGGTTTTACAAGGACCCGAAACCTTTTAAATAAAGTCTTACAAATGTTCAATAAAGTTCAACAACAACTATGTCGTGGCACCAAGAAAGGAAAGCCAAAAAGTCTAGCCAACTAACAGCCTAACTAAAAAAAGTTCCACAGATCTTCGAAAAAAAATAGGGACAGCAAAAAAAGACAGGCCCTAAAAAGGACAGCTACATGCCATCCACAATGTCTTGTCCCTGAATAACCATGATCTGCATCTGATTAACAGAATTCTTGAGGTCTTCTGTTTCTTTATCCTCATTTGGACTCAGCTTCCTTGTACTAGCCCTTGTGCATGTACCAGGTCATGTGGTATCCTTCACCTCTTTGTCGTCCTTTTCCCCTTTGTCCTCTTCCAGCTTTTTCATCAAGATCTTTGCATGCCATGTATATGTTTTAAGGCTCACCAGACATTGCTCTCCTATCTTGCGCACTGTTTCCTCAAGTTTTTCCACCTTGCTGTTTAGAATGTTGATTTTCCTTACATTGTCTTCTTCCACTGCCCTGTCATTTATGTCCTTAAGCTATTTTTCCATCTTGCAAACTTTGTTCACAATTTCCCCCTGGGCTTCAAAGTTGCCAACTGCTCTTTCATTTCCTCCAGGCAGACCGCAACAAGTTTCTCACCAATGCTAATGTTTTTTATGAGATTGATCTCAGCTCTCATAATTTCTATTTGTTTTTTCATATTAACATTGTCATCTAACATTTTGCCCACCGTGCAAGTAAAATCCACAAGACAATCCTTGTTTTGCTTCATATCATCAGGCACATAAAATTTACCTATTTCCTCATTATCGTGGGAATCTTTTACCTCATACCCTGTTGCCTCTTTTTCAGTTCTTTTGACAGGTTCCTCCTTCGTCTTATCATCATCGTTCTGCTCATTAGTCTATGTTTTCCTTGTAGGGTTTTGATCCTCTTCCTTTCCATCTTTGTTATCCTCCCTATTCTCTTCCCTATCATCCTCCCCGAGGTTAACCTCAGTATTCCACTCCTTCTCTGTCGCTTCCTCCTCATCCGAGGACAACACAATTTTTCTCTTACTAGGGTTTTTACCTTTCCGATTGCTCTTAGTTTTGTCCATCGCTTCTCCCCATTTTCTTTTCTTGGTCTCTTTTTTTTGTTTGTCCTCATACTCTTCATCCTTTGTTTCCTTCTCTATACCAAAATGTCATGCCCAAAATCTGCATACAAAAACACAACAATCTCGGACTACGGAATCAACTAATACCCTAGCACCTAACGCTAACTCCACTTCCCAATTCACCTCCTGTCTTGCTTCCACTGGCCCGCAACGCTCCACTACAAATGGGGAAATGAAAGAATCAGTAGCTCCTGAATCAAAAAGGATAGTGATGATACTACCTCGAATCATACATGTTGCATCGATCACTGTGGCCTGATGCTTGGCCTAGCAGTTATCAACCGCTGCAAAAACTCTATGGGACTTGCCCAAGTCCCCAACCATGGCCTCTGATGTTGCGGAATGCGAACCACCTCCCTGGGGACAGTCCCTAGCAAAATGCCCTATGGCTCCACATGTGAAACAAGGCCCTTGGGACTGCATCAGTATACCCTATGATCGGGTGTACTATGATCCCCCTATCTTACTAGAACCGTTGAATCCACTGTGAGAGGTCTGTTGAGTTCTCGCTAGTGGTGAGTATGGTGCCTGTGACCTCTGATCTCTTTTAGGGCCCTGTGTCTGCCACTGTTTGGGCTTAAAGCCTTGTTGTCCCTATGTCGGTCTAGTCCTTTGACTCTGTTGAGTCTATTGTGGCTGAGGCTGTGGGCCTCTAAAGGTCCCCGACGAGTGCCTCTGATTTCCCTTCCAAGGGGGTCTCTGATATCCTGTACTCTGAGGTGCGGGATTTCAGTTCTGTGACTGATCCTGTGTATCGTGCCCTCTACCCTGTACCTCCTCTGCAATCAAGGCCTTCTCTATGGCCTCTCGTAGATCCACTAGTGTTGCCAGACGCACTAGTCCAGAAATAGAAGCATTCAACCCTTTAACAAAGTGGTTGACACAGAGCTTCTCATCCTTCATGTACTCTACATGAGGTAGAAGCTCAAGAAATTTTCTCTCATATTGAGCAACAGATAAGCCCCTCTGCTGCAGATCATGAAACTCGTCTATACGACATTGCCTGTAATGCTCTGAGAGGTAACGGTCCCTGAATCTCTCTATAAAAGATTCCCAGGTGAGGACATCAATAACCAGGTTACTTTTGAACACTTCCTATCACCACCAAACCGAGGCGCCTCCTCTCAACAAGAGGATGGCCAATCAAGATCACACATTGCTCTCACATGCACGCAACCCAAAGCATCTCTCTAAACTTAGTAACCACGCCTCTGTTAGAGTAATTTAGCAATTGCTCTTTAGTGCTTAAGTTCCACTTAGGCAGTTTCTTTAGTCTTAGGGGAAAGTTTCTATTTCCTTGCAGTTGCCCTTTTAGGGTTTCGACATCCTTTATAAGGATTGTCTTCTTTGTATTTCATAAGGAGTTGTAAATCATTTCATTGTTGATAATATAGAAACCATTTCTGTCAACATGCATTTGCAGTCTCTGGCCTATCGGCCGCCTTAGCTCTTTCTCTCTTTCTGTCTTCTTCATTCTCATAGCAGTTTTGCATGCAGGTGATCTTGGTTGCATTGCGTCTCAGTAATATCAACATGGTATCAGAGCTCTCCTGCATCGGGCTGTTCGTTCTCTGTTAAAGCAGCGAGGGTTTGAAGCTCTCAGATTCTTTTCCGGCATTTGTCTCTGGTTCTGAGGGGGTCTCTATTTTTCAGAGCTGTTTGAGCCAAAAAG
>MU224256.1:3938380-3950477 GCA_018584345.1 Thuja plicata | reverse complement strand
TACCAGATTTCTCAACTCATTTTGTGTTCAGATTATCAATTCCTTTTCATCTTCTTTAGTAAGTGTTTTCTATTATGATTTTAAAATTGGAAGTGAATGTTTCATTGTTCCTTCCAGATTGATAAATTTGATATATCAAACCTTATTTGAGAAATGTATGTTGTTAAGTGTTGAGTTATTTGTGGTTGAACCCTGATAATTAAATTCACTAAACCTATATGTTGAACAGTGTACCAAATCATCTGGATTTCATTATGTGTTAGATCTGGAACTATCATTTTCTTTTCAGGTTTCTGATTCATTCTTGGTGTATCACCACTATCTATTTCCAGTTTTAAAGTTTATTTTCCCCCTTTCCCTACTAAGTCTCAAATCAGGAGGTGATATCCCATATTTTATAGGAACCAGCCTAGAATCCGGAGATTCCTCTTCACTCATAGTCTACCCACAGCTAGGAGAGGTTTCCATTGTGAGGATGGAATTGTCGTGTAGCCCTAATGCCTGAGTTAGGGTGACAATTCTAAGCCTGAACATTAATATTGATATGATGTCTTTTTTTGTAGGGTCACTACTATATTTTGATCAACTAAGGGAGAGAATTGATCAACCTGCTCATGGATTTTTTGGGAATGATTACATAGAGGGTTTAGGTGATGTTTTAGGAGTGCCTCAGTATGGAATGGGGCTTACCTTAGCTACTAATTTGAGGGCATACATAAAGAGGGATGCAGTGGTACCTTGGCTACCATTCATTTTTATTTCCACAACAAGTCAATTAGTGAGCACCAGAGTTATGCTAGGCATGCATTGGCTTTTCTCAAGAAGCTCACCAACCCCAACACAGATGTTGAACATGGTTGGATGGATGAATTTTAGGGTGAGGTTATTTTTTAACAAGGGCTAAATTTTTCAGACATTGACAAGATTTCAGAGGGATAAATTGTCATCTTGGATGACGAAGGAGATAAGGACAACAAATATAATTGTCCTGCTAATTCTCTAAGACTAGCTACCAACTAGTCCTTGCCACTATTAATTGCAAAGGAAAAGTTGATAACCCATTTTTGTATAGAATATTTCTCTAGTTGCTACATACAAGAACACACATAGATATACTTCTACAAATTATCATCTCCTTGTTAGTAATAAATGAGAGGGGGGGTGATTCAGTGGTCTCAAAAATTAATCCTTAAATCAACCCTTTAAACTTATAACCACAAATTATGTCTCAAGTGATCTTCTGTCCTACAAGATGTATGCCTTGAATTACTTTAATCAATTTTCTACTTGTCAGGTTGCTTTGCTAATATCTCTTATGTATGATTACCGATAAGCAGTTAACTATTTACCAAAACATAGTAAATATGCAGAGTATACCAATAAATCCATAAATGCATATGTGAAATGTAAAATAGTAAAGTGATAAACCATAAACACATAACATAAGGATTTTAACGTGGAAACCCTGTTAAGGGAAAAACCACTGGGACCAGTACCCCAAATTTTCACTCTTCTGAAGTGAGCCCTGTTAAGAGCCAACCTTGTTAAAGGTTATTAACACATTGTTAGGTGTGACCTTGTTAGAGGATTTAGAAATATTTTGTCAACTAGTATTTGGCATCTAATGCTACCATCCTTGATCAAACACTTACTTGGCCTGTCAATAGGTATCGGGCATATCCAATGCTACTTTTGTGATCAAACTTTTTTATACTCCTTGGGATGTATCTCAATTGAAAAAGACTTTTAAGTCATGCTCGGTTAAGAGGCTTACATGCTTCAATGGTTAAACTGAAACACTAATGATTTGTTCATACATACAACTCAATTACAGATTTTTAGATCTATTGTAGGTCCATTACTTCACTAATCAATATAGTCAAATATATACCTTTGCTCCATACTTGTTCTTCTCTATGATGCTTGTCTCATTATTCGTCGGTGTCTGCAAAATCTAGCTCTTCCTTTAGATTATTGATCAAGACTAAAATGAAGACTTTCTTCTCCTTCAGATTTCCTTTAGCATCTTTCCTCTTCTCTTGTTCACCCCACACACACAATTCGTAATGAATTGGGTTTGTCTCTTATAGACATGATTTCCTCTTTTCTTGGCTTTCTTGATCTTGGCATGTTCAACAATCTTTGCCAACAGATTTAAAGCAAATCTCTAGTCTGATCTTGTAGAGATCTTCTTTCCAACTGGACCAAGTAGCTTTAAATCAATTACTTATCTCCGACTTTATCTGGATGATTAAAACAATGATAAGTATCTGTTAACTCTATCTTTAGCTTCTTGACAGCTAAGCATTTTGTCATTTTCTGAACTCTCAGTTCTGTCGGTCAACACTTCAGTTAGTCATCGATGATAATTGACTATTTTTTCAGTGTGACTTCAGTTGTCATCGGGATCTCCGTCCTTGTCTTCTCCATCGGGCAACACTGTATTTCCTTTCATCGAGTTACTCTGTGTTTTGATCGTTGGGCAACACTGTAACTTTTCTCATCGGTAATGTTGTTCATTTCCTCGTCGGGCAACACTATGACTCTGTTCTTTTACTCTAACCATCGAGTGCACTCCGTCGATGTATACAGTCACTTAGTGAGTACTTGACTTGTATGCATTACTGATTAGCATAGCCTTGATTCATGAGTTCTTTGAAGTCTTTGACAGTATCTCCATGACCATACAAATTATATTAAGTTGACATCAATGATAATACAATACATTAACTGATTTAATGCCTTGCATGATCATCAACTTAACATCTTCAAACATTCAATCAGTTACATGTCATCAATCTCTCCCTTTGGCATTGATGGCAACATACTACATTATCATACTATACTATTGCTAATACAATATGAAATATACAGTTTCATCAAGCTTTTCTAATCTAACTTATTACAAATGTTTGGCTATCGGTAAGCTCAAATAGCTTTGATTTGATTCTTGTAGCTTTCTTTCTATCTTCAATCCCTTCATTGGATAGATGTAGAATATTTATTTCTCTGATGTGATTTTTTCTCATTCTGTGTCAAACTTCTCTCCCTTTGACTGTTCTTGTCTTTTGATGTTTTCTCTCCCTTTGTATTTTCTCTCCCTTTCTGATTACTTCTTTTCTTTTGGATACTTCAATGGATATATTGAGATGATAATGGATAAACTCTTACCCTTTATCAATATGATAATGAGATATTTCTCTCCCTTTAACATTAATGCCAAACATCTTATCTTTTCAAACAAGATTTTGACAGTTATGTCAAGTGGTTCCTTTCTATCCATAATATATTCCTTGAAATTCCCAATCCATCGATAATAACTCTGTCACTTGGAGTAGATAATTACCTTGATGTGTATAGATTTATCTTTGAAGTCCATCTCTCTGCTTGCATCAACATTAATGATATTCTAATAAAATGTAGGTTGATGCAGCCTTCTAGTCAGCTTACTGACTAGTAGACAAGGGTCTAACCCCTAGTCTCTTTCTTAAGTACTCAAATGCATCCTTGGGCAGTGGCTTGGTGAAGATATCGACCAATTGTTCCTTTGATTGCACATACTCAAGTATCACCTCTTTTGCCTGAACTTGTTCTCTTAAATAATGATACTTGATGGAAATATGCTTTGTTTTGGCATGCATGACTGGATTCTTGGAAATATTTATTGCACTTGTATTATCATAATAGATAATTACTGGTTCTAAAATTTTCATATGCATACCTTCTAGTAACTATTTGACCCATGCAATATTTGAGTAGTTTGCAGCACCAACAACATACTCTGCCTCTACAGTAGATTGTGAGATGCATCCTTGCTTCTTGCTGATCCATGTGACAAGTTTGTCACCCATGAAGAATGCTCCTCCATTTGTGCTCTTTCGGTCATCAAGATTTCTATCCCAATCAGTGTCGGTAAAGACCTTAAGTTCAAATTTGCCTTCTCTTCTATACCATAATCCATATTCCTCGGTATTCTTCATATATCTTAAAATTCTTTTCACAGCAGTCATATGTGACTCTCTGGGATTAGCAGAGAATCTAGCAACTATCCCTACTGCATGTGCAATATCTGGTCTAGTATGTACAATATACATGAGTTTTCCAATCATTGATCTGTACAAAGTCTGATTTACCTCTGATGACTTGTCCTCCTTTGTTAGCTTACATCCAGTTGTCATTGGTGTTCCAACTAGTTTGGATTCTTCCATCTTGAATATTTTTAGTACTTCTTTGATGTACTTGGATTGTATAATAAAAATACCTTCATCTTGTTGCATGATCTATAGACCAAGAAAGAACTTGATCTCTCCAAACATAGACATCTCAAACTCTTTGCTCATCTCATTTGCAAATGATTTGCATAGCATATCATTGCCTCCAAATATGATGTCATCAACAAATATCTCAGCAATCAAAATTTTAGCATCAGTATCTTCCTTCAAATAAAGATTATTGTTTTCACTAGTCCTTACAAATCCAATAATTATAAGATAGGAATGAATTTTTTCATACCAGGCTCGGGGTGCTTGTTTCAATCCATACAGGGCTTTGTAAAGTCTACATACCATGTCCCTTTTGTCTGTATCAACAAACCCTTCTAGATGTTCAATGTATACCTCTTCTTCAAGTATTCCATTCAGGAATGCAGACTTGACATCCATTTTATATACCTTGAATCCTTTATATGCAACATAAGCAAGTAATATTATTACTCCTTCTAGCCTAGAAATGGGTGTAAATGTTTCTCCATAGTCAATTCCTTCTTCTTGTGCATACCCCTTGCATACTAGTCTTGCCTTATTTCTTGTGACTTCTCCATTCTCATCCAGCTTATTCCTGAATATTCATTTTGTACCGATGACATTCTTGTCATCTGGTCTTGGTACAAGTGTCCAATTTTTGTTTTTCTCTATATGTTCAATCTCTTCATTCATAGCACTTATCCATTCATCATTATCTAATGCAACATTGACAGATTTGGGCTCATACTCACAAATAAGACATCTTAAATTTAGAGACTTACTTCTAGTTCTCATACCAGCCTTTTTATCTCCTATGATCTGGTCTTGTGGATGGTTCCTTCTGACATATCTTGCAAGTATAGGTTCAGCTCTTTGTCTATCAGCTTGATCATCATTTTGTTCTTCATTTTGTTCTCCATCAATTTGTGCATCATCTTGAGCAATATTCTGATCGTCGGTATTTGCAGCCTGATGCTCGGGTGCAATGATCTGGTGCTCAGGAGCTCTATATTGTTGGTCAGGTAGAGTGCTAGGTTCCTCATTGTAATTAAAACTATTGTAGTCCTCTGGGTCTTGGGTGCTTTCCTTTTCATTCTTGTCTGCAAATTCATCTATCTTTACATTTGCACTTTCAACAATTTTGTTAGAGGCTTTGTTTAGACATTTATAAGCCTTTCTCTTGGTAGAATACCCTAAAAATATTCCTTCATCACTCTTGGAGTCAATTTTTCCATTTCTATCATCTTTTAAGATATAACATCGACTGCCAAAATTTTTGAAATAACTCACATTGGGTGTGTATCCATTCCATAGCTCATAAGGTGTCTTTTTGGTGGCTTTCTTTAATTGTACTCTATTCAATGTGTAAACAATAGTACTGACAGCTTCCCTCCAGAAGATTTGGGTGATGCCTTTCTCTATCATCAGTGTCCTTGCACAATCAACTATGGATCTATTCCTTCTTTCAACAATTCCATTTTGTTGTGGTGTTCTTGGTGCAGAGACCTGTCTTTTGATTCCATGCTCATTAAAAAAGTTAGTGAATTCATCTGAAATAAATTCCCCTCCTCTATCTAACCTTAAGAATTTTAACTCCTGACCACTTTGCTTCTCAACCATTGTTTTGTACCATTTAAACATCTTGAATGCTTCTGATTTATCTTTTAGAAACATGACTGTCATCATTCTAGAGTAATCATCAACAAAGAGAATAAAATATCTATCTCCATAATAACTCTTTTTCCTCATAGGTCCACATAAATCAGTATGGAATAATTCTAGAATTGCATCAAATGTATGGGTTTTGCTTTTAAAACTAGACTTTGTCATTTTACCTTTTTGACAATTCTTACATATGATGTTGTCGGGCTTGGTCATCATCGGTAAGCCTCTGACATTTCTCCTTTTGATAATCTTTATCATGTTGTAAAAATTCACATGAAAAAATATTTTGTGCTACAACCATATGTCTTTGTTTGTAGCAATCAAATAAGTGGTGTCAGTATCATTCAGATAGAATAAGTTACCTTTTGTCTGCTCATCGGTACCAATCAGACCTCCTAATTTATTGAAGATCTTTGCCTTCTTATTTTCAAATGCTACTTTGTGACCTGAATTATTCAACTGAGAAACACTCAATAGATTATAATTCAATCCATTTACCCAATAAAACATTTTCACATTTTATCTGGTTATTCAACATTATTGTTCCTCTACCTTCAGCTGGACAAGGTGTGTCATTACCCATTCTTACTGAACCCCCTTTATAGTATTCAAAAGTCTCAAAAAATTTCTTATCACCGGTCATATAGTGAGTGCAGCCATTATCTATGATCCAAACATCATTTTTACTAACTTTAGATATGAGAGTTGTTTCTACATACCTTTCTTCATCATCATCTGAATCATCGTTTACAGCCACAAACACCATCTCGATGTCTTCATCAAATTTGGTGTCAGTATCATCATCTTTGCATTTTTCTAGGTAAATGGCCTTCTTTCCTTTGTCCTTATAGTCTTGGGTATCTCTTCTTTCTTATTGTCGATAGCTTCTGTAATCACCTCTGTCAGACTTCTTTTCAAATGATCTGTCATTGCTTCTGTCATCCTTTCTTCTGTTAGTACATCTTGTAGCAAAGTGTCCAATCTCTTTGCAATTAAAACAAAAAAGTGGTAATTTACCTTTGTATTTACCTTTGCCTCTTTGCATTCTTCTAGCCATAAGTGCTTCAATTTCATCAAGATCATCTTCTTCACTTTCACTATCACTATCTTTTCTCATAGTGGTTCTATGACTTGATTTACTTATTCTCATAGAAGTTTTGAATGCAGACTCTATATTCGGTAAGACACTATTATCAAAGTTATTCATCTCAAATGAAATTAGTCTTCGAATCAAACTTTCTAGAGTAACATTTCTATTTTCTACAGCTGTCATTTATTGGATGGCAGAGACTCTAATAGCATAAGTAGGTAGTAAGGTTCTTAGAATTTTACTTACCACTATATCTTCTTCGAGTACACCTCTAACTCCTCAGATAGCATTGACTACCTCTTTAATTATTGTGTTGTACTGAGTGATGTTTTCACCTTCTTTCATTTTGAGATCATAAAACTTTCCTCTAAGGCTTTCTACCTTGGCTCTCAAAACATTTTTGTCACCACCATGTACAAGCTTCAATTTGTCCCACATCTGCTTTGCAGTTTTGCAGGCTTTGACATCTTCAAATTCAACATCAGAGAGTGAGGAAGAAAGTTCTATCATCATGCCATTGTGTTCATGCTTCTCTCTCATTTGTTCAACTGTTGGTTCTCGTATGGGCAACACATTAATAGTATCTAAGTATTGAGTAACATCATTACAAATACCTGATAAGTGGAGTCGTATTCTTCTCTGCCATGAAGAAAAATTATCTTTGTTCAACTTGGGCACATCTTGTTTGTTCATCTTGTGATCTTTGACTTAGGTCTTGAAACCTTCCTTCTAAGCACACAAGCTCTGATACCAATTGTTAGTAATAACTAAGGGGGTGGGGGGGGGGNGGGGTGAATCAGTGGCCTCAAAAAATAATCCTTAAATCAACCCTTTAAACTTATAACCACAAATTATGTCTCAAGTTATCTTCTATCCTACAAGACGTATGCCTCGAATTACTTTAATCAATTTTCTACTTGTGAGATTGCTTTTCTAATCTCTCTTCCGTATGATTACTGATAAGTAGTTAACTATTTACCGAAACATAGTAAATATGCAGAGTATACCAATAAATCCATAAATGCATATGTGAAATGTAAAACAGTAAAGTGATAAACCATAAACACATAACACAAGGATTTTAACATGGAAACCCTGTTAAGGGAAAAAACCACTGGGACCGGTACCCCAAATTTTCACTTTTCTAAAGTGAGCCCTGCTAAGAGCCAACCCTGTTAAAGGTTACAAACACATTGTTAGGTGTGACCTTGTTAGAGGATTTATAAATAGTTTTTCAACTAGTATCTAGCATCTAATGCTACCATCCTTGATCAAACACTCGCTTGGCCTGTCAATAGGTATCAGGCATATCCAATGCTACTTTTGTGATCAAACTTTTTGATACTCTTTGGGATGTATCTCAATTGAAAAATACTTTTAAGTCCTGCTTAGTTAAGACGCTTATATGCTTCAATGGTTAAAATGAAACACTAATGATCTATTCATACATACAACTCAATTGCAAATTTTCAGATCTATTGTAGGTCCATTACTTCACTGATTAATATAATCAAATATATACCTTTGCTCCACACTTGTTCTGCTCTATGATGCTTGTCTCATTGTTCGTCGGTGTCTGTAGAATCTAGCTCTTCATTTAGCTTGTTGATCAGGACTGAAATGAAGACTTTCTTCTCCTTCATATTTCCTCTTTTCTTGGCTTTCTTGATCTTGACGTGTTCAACTATCTTTTCCAACAGATTTAAAAAAAATCTCCAGTGTGATCTCGTAGAGATCTTCTTTCCAACTAGAAAAAGTAGCTTTAAATCAATTACTTATCTCTGACTTCAACTGAATGATTAAAACAATGATAAGTATTTGTTAACTCTATCTTTAGCTTCTTGACAGCTAAGCATTTTGTCATTTTTTGAACTCTCTATTATGTCGGTCAACACTTCAGTTAGTCATCGATGATAACTAACTATTCTGTCAGTGTGACTTCAGTTGTCATCGGGATCTCCATCCTTGTCTTCTCCATTGGGCAACACTATATTTTCTTCTGTCGGGTTACTCTGTGTTTTGCTCATTGGGCAACACTGTAACTTTGCTCATCGGTAATGCTGTTCATTTCCTCATTGGGAAACACTGTGACTCTGTTCTTTTGCTCTGACCATCAGGTGCACTCCGTCGATGTATACAGTCACTTAGTGAATACTTGACTTGTATGCATTACTGATTAGCATAGCCTTGATTCATGAGTTCTTTGAAGTCTTTGGCAGTACTCCATATCCATACAGATTATATTAAGTTGACATCAATGACAATACAATACATTAACTGATTTAATGCCTTGCATGATCATCAACTTAACATCTTCAAACATTCAATCAATTACATGTCATCACTCACATAATATATGTAAATATTTTCTAAATGTTTCCTCTTGTGAAAAATGTATCTTTTAGCTTTCTGTATATACTCTTCTTTACTTGCAATTGTTTCTTGTGATGCATGCTAGAAAATCCACATCATTCACAATTTGCAACTATAAAATAATTAATTCTACTAGTGTTACTAATTGGAGCAAAATTTTCTTTTAAATTCATGTTAAAATAATGAATTTGTCCAATGTATACAATAGCCAACAAAGAATTAGAATATACCTATCTCCAAAAGGGATAATAAGTCACTTGAAACAAACCCAATTTGAGCCCTAGCATAGCTTTAATAACTAACCTGGGTGCTTGTTGGGCATGAATATGTTGAAATATTTTCTCACCTTTGTAATTTTCTGTGTTTCAGTCAGATGATGATGTAAGCTATTAAAGTGACCTTCATACCTACTTGATACACCTTCCTTCAAAACACGTGCTAAACACACTCAAGAAAAAAAATAGGACTATACAAATGTCCTTTTGAAGAAAATAATAAGTATTGTAGTGCTTCATGGAAAGAAAGAAAAAAACTACCCACCCTCCTCTTAACTTAACAACTTTAATAATCTACAAAGACCCATTAACTAGATTTTTTAAATAACTTCCCCTATGGCTTGGATTTATATTTTTCTTTCAAATTTGGTTATACAAAGACTAGGACAAGGAAAGAAAGTAAACATGATGTTGATTAAAAACCCTAGACACACGATGAAAAATAATAAAAACATCACCAAGATTATTGCTTCCTAGTGGGGAAGGACGAGACAACATATTTACCTCTGGAGAGATTTTTTATGTTCAAGGTTAATCAAAACTATAGGTAAGTAATGAATTCCCTATGATGCTAGATATCTAATAGGGTGTCCCCATGAGAATTCGAGAATTCTCACAAGAAAATTGCTACTAGGCCTTGTGTCTTTTATGTCATAGTGAACTACGTTTGATGACTCCATAAAAGTCTCTTCTTCATGATTTTTCATTTCTTCAGATGAAATCTTATCCTCAAGCGATGCACATAGATTTTTAGGTCTTCCTAGAACTAAATATCATATTGCTCTTCAACATTGTGCTTTTGGGTATATTAACTGATGACATGTAATTGATTGAATGTTTGAAGATGTTAAGTTGATCGCTGAAATGTAGAAAGATAATGAAAGACATTAAATCATTTAATGGATTGTATTGTCATTGATGTCAACTTGATATAATCTAATCGGTTATAATCAAAGTGTTAAAGAATTCAAAGAAACAGAGAGAAAAGGATTATGCTTTCAGTAATGCATAAAAGACAAGTATTCATTATGTGACTTCAAACACCGACGGTAAGTAGAACCCGACAGATAGAGATCACCAAAAGTCAAGTCACAGTGATACTCAAGCAAAGACACCGACGAGCAGAATCACAAGCATAACTGATGGCCACAATCATAGTGTAAACTGATGGAGAAGCCCGAGGAGAACTACAGTGTTGACCGTGTTACCACCCTAATTTGGTTTGCTCTGAACATAGACCCTATTTTCCCTAAGTGTGATCATACCCCTAATTATGTCAAGACAATTCTTCAATTTATTGGTGTGCGTGCTAAAAGAGGACCTCTACTTTAGCAGTACACTTCAACATAGTCATTATTCTTTAGTTGCATACAGGAATGAATATGGATTCATTCATCTTGCATGTCTGAATGAGTCAACCTATTGCCTCCTAGTAGGAAGGAGTATGAGCTTGCTCTCAGGTCATTGCAACCTTAGTGACTACACCGAAGACCTAAATGAAGGATTTAATCTGTATGCTGAAAGTAAAATAATGATTAATCTAAATGATTATGCAATTTGTTGTTCATCCAAGTTAATTAGATTCGGTTTTAGAAACACCAAATGGAATGTGAGATATTCATTTTAAAAACACCAAATTCAAAGTGTGCTCTAAGATTAGATTTGTATTCTTGAAAGTAATAAACAACAATGCTAGATAAACGAAAGCTAAAAATGCTAAGAATGCTAGAATGAAAATGCAATATAATAATGTTAATAAAAAGTTAGGATCCTTTGTGAAGGAAAAGAGTTTCTCTTTTATTGAAATCTCTCTTGAATCGACGGTCGAGATCGAACAAAAAGAGTGGCTTAGATTCAATTGAAGAAGCACAATCCATGTGCAAGTGATGTGATTGGTGGAGAGAGTCAGTTGACTAAACTGACTGATCAGTTATTTTGGAAACTTCCATATTCAATTTTTAGTTAACTGAAATGTTTCCAAAATGATAAACAGTGGAGAATCAGTTAACTGAGTGGAACTGGATTGTTTCCAAAATGATAAATCAGTTAACTGGATTTGATGATGTCATATGCATTTTTAATAAATTAATTGATTTTGAATGCACATTTATATTTTTATAATTAATTTAATTCCTTTTTTATTTAATTGACAATTTTGTAATTTTTATTTAATTAACATATCAGAATATGAATTAAATAATTAACATAAGGTTTATTTTCCAATGTATTATGATTTTAGGAATTAATTAATTAATCAAGAATGATGATTGATTAGGACCTAGGGTTTAGGTCAGATCAGTTCGAACATGATGAATTGCCTGTTTGATTTGTAAGGAAACTCAGGTGCGGAAACAACTTCCTACGCTAATCTCTATAGGAAAGTATTGTGCAAATTCTTTTAAATCCTTACAATTTTAGATTCGTTAACTACTTTAACAAAGATATTGCAACCA
>MU224256.1:3893292-3933281 GCA_018584345.1 Thuja plicata | reverse complement strand
TAGCCATGATCTCCTTACACACAATTCAAGATGCCGACACATCAACATTATTTGCAAGAAATACATTTTACAAAACAAATAATAAGAATACGAATTATCCAAGGTTGAGACACCTTATTCCTAACATGATTTAGGACTTAGAATAATCAAGATTAGGGTTTCTTGATTAATAGTTGAGATTGGGGGTCTAGGGTTTAGATGACTATTTTTAGGTGATTACATTTTCCCCTCTTTGAATTGATGTGCGATCAGCACATTGATTTAAATACTTGTTAGTGAGAAGACCTAGAATAGTTTGATTTGAAGCAATGAAACCATTCTTTTGAAGAAGAAGACCAACTTCAAGCTTGATTATACGAAGCTCGATCAAAAGATATAAAACAAAATTATTAGTTTGATTTGAAGCGATGAAACTAAACATCTGTTAAGAACTCTTTAAACCTTTTGATTGGTTTGAATGAATAACTAGTTGGATTTGAAGCGATGAAACTGATTACCGTTAAGAGATTTGATTAGCAAGAAAATTGACTTGATTTGAAGTGATGAAGCCAATTTGATCAATGTAGCTGGTTTCAATAATGAATAGCCCGTATAAGACCGATCTGTCTGGTTTTGAGTGTATTCACCACTGTATAAGACCATTGATTAGGTTGCCTTTGATTTAAGATGATCTCAACTAGATTTGATGTGATGAAGCTGAGATGCCCCAAGTGATGGGGTTTTGATTGAGGATGTGATCACTGGAATGTTGATGTCTTGATCCTGCCCCCTCAGGAGCGAAATCAAAATATGGTTAGGTGCCCCAGTGATGAGAAACAATTCGATTGATAACATGATTCGAGAAGAAGTTGATTTGATTAAAAAGAGGTCCCACGTGGTTAGAACATAATTTGTACTTGATGAGAGGTTGTGTTTGACTGAGATTGACCAAAAGTAAGATACAAGGATTGATTAGAAGAAAATCATGAGAGATTTCTATTGGTTGTGCAAGTAGTCAAATTCAGATTTTGATTTCGATCCTGAAAATGGAATCAGGATAGTGGAATTAGTGAGGGGTGTCATGACCACTTGACGATGAGAAGATTGATCAATTGAAGTCTTAGATTCTTCACATTAGATAGAGATAAAGCTATTATGTTGATTTCATCACTATGCAGATGTCGATGTAGATGTAGATTTAAGACTAACATGAATGCAACCTAAGGTGTAGTCACTGAGCTTTAGCTTTGAAAATCTTCATCATTGAGCATTTTTGGAACATCGGAGTCGATAGAATCCTTACTGGTGCCATTGCGACCATAAGAATATGAATATGACTTTCATCAGATAAGATATGGGAAATTAATGTAAGCATCAGGGCACAAAAGCTGAGATGACCTGAATGTCGTTTCTAGTTGATGTTGCAAGAGTACACTAGTATCAAGGCATTCAAAGCCAAGATAACCATGAGTGCGATCTTGCATAAAAAAATAGAGCAATAACAGTCAAGGAGATAGTTCTGACCTCACCTTGGAATACAAATAAATAAGATCGAGGGATGTGAGGCTTTTCCACCTTAATGCGAGAGCTCTTACCACATACACCCAATTTATTTGATGTTTCTAGATCACCGAGACCATACCAACAAGTAGTAGACAAAGAAAAGATAAGTGAAATCAATGAGAACAGGCAACATACAAATAGAAGTTCAACATATTTCAGCCAGTTTTAAAATTTTTGGATGTGTATATGTATGAGGTGTTGAGAAACACCATTGTGCTTGTCAGTGCTTTGTATTTGATTGCTATCGATCTATTGTTTATGTTGGCGATATCCAATGTGTGTTAAGAAATGTAGATGCGCCCAAAGATAGTGTTAAGAAAAACTATTGATTGTGGTGTTGAGAAACACTTGTTTGTGTCAGTAGCGAGTTGTCCTTTAAAAATGACAAGATTACTGACTCTGGTGTAATCCAAAGATGTGATCAAATTTGGGGACCCATGCCCCTAGTAGCAAACATCGATAACTAACTTGAATCATGTTGTGAGGACAAATCCAATTTGATTACCCCCAGGTTATGACTCTGGATCGGTTTCAAGCCAGGAGGGTTCTTAGAAAAACCTGAGTGTCGGGAAAGTGACTGAAAGCTATGTACAAAATGAAGCAAAGGGTTGCCAAGACTAAGCATTGATAGATGGAGCGCTGAGTACAAGAGGTGCATGTTTACCATGTTTTCACCTACTTGGCAGAGATTCTATTTTTGCTACCATGGTGCCTGTTTACCAAGTTTTCACCAAGGCGCTTTTTCTTCTTTTTCAATTTTTTTTGTATTTTTGTATTTTTATTTTTATTTGTATTTTTATTTTTTATTGATGCATCAAGGCGCCTATTGCTAGGTTTTCACCAAGATGATCATTTTTTCAGGACTTTTTCTAATTTTTAGATTTTTTCAGGACATTACTATGTACATGGTGCTGATCACTGAGAATGCCTTAGGTATAGAACTTCTTTAGATGGAGAGTGTTGATGGGCTCTCGAAGTGGTTCTCCTTCAGGTGTGGAGAGTGGATAGGCTTCGGAGCTGAATGCTGCAATAATGATATAAGGAACCAGCCAGTTGGGTTCAAACTTCCCATTTTTCTCTCTATGTGACTGATTGCATAGATTTTCTCTCAACATAAGGTTGCCCACCTGAATTTCTCTAGGTCTGACTTTCTTGTTGTATCCTCTTGACATTCCTTTCTGATAAGCTCTAAGGTGATCAAAGGCCACTTTTCGACGTTCCTCCAGTAGCTCTAGTTGTTGGAGTCTCAAAATTCTATACTCTTCATATGGTACAAGTATGCGTAAAGAAACCCTAAGAGATGGGATTTCTACTTCTAGGGGTAAGACTACTTGTGCCCCATATACCAGTGCAAATGGGGTTTCCCCTGTAGGTGTTCTGATGCTCGTTCTTTAAGCCCATAATGCATGATTGATCTGCAGGTGCCAATCCCTTCCAGACTTGTTAACCGTACGATGCAATATTTTCAACAAATTTTTATTTGAGGCCTCAGCCTATCCATTACCTTGTGGATAATAGATGGAAGAATAGTGTTGTGTGATTTTGAATTTTTCACACAACTCATCCATGGTGTTGTTCTTAAATTGTCGTCCATTGTTAGTGATGATGGAGAAAGGTATGTCATAGTGAAAAATGATGTAGTTCAAAATGAACAACGAGAATTGTTGTCCCGTTGCTTTAATGAGTGGGATTGCCTCAACCCACTTGGTAAAATACTCAGTAGCTGTAATAATGAACCTATGTCCATTAGAAGATGAGGGGTGAATCTACCCGATGAGATCAAATGACCATTGTTGAAAGGGCTAGTGTGTTACAAAAGGAATGAGCTCCCTTTCCAGAGAGTGGATAAGATTGCCATGCAACTGACATTTCTTACAAGATTTTGCAAACTTGATAGCTTATTTCTCCATATCTAGCCAATAATACCTTGCTCTAAGTAGTTTTCGGGCCAGAGTCAGACTGTTAGAATGAGAACCACAAATTCCTTCGTGGACTTCAGACAACGCATGTTTGGAATCTTCTTTTTCTAGACATCTACACAAAGTACCATCTAATCCTCGCCTATACGAATCGTTGGCCATAAGAACATACTGTGAGGCATTGTGGATGAGGTGTCATTTTTTATTTCTGGTTATTTCATCAGGAATAACCGGATGGCGTAGGTAAGAGTAAACGTGGTGATAACATGAGAATTCTTGTTCAATGCCTGAACATACCATTTGGGATTAAAGGGAGTTGTAGGAAGGGAAATGGATTTCTTCCACCAGGAACACATAGAAAAAATCATCCTCTTGTTGTTGTGAAGAAGCTAGTGTAGCCATGGCATCAGCTGCTATGTTTTGTATCCTTGGGACTTGTTGAAATGTGATGAAAGTGAAATATTTCTTAAAGTCATCAACCATTCATTTATAAGGCATGATTTTTTCATCCTTAGTCTGATATACATCATTGATTTGGTTGATTATAAGTTGAGAGTCACCATGTACATGTAACTCAGAAATATTCTATTCAAGAGCCAGTTTGATTCCATTTACTAGTGCTTCATATTCTTCTATGTTGTTTGTACAAGGAAACATGAGCTTGTACGCCTTTGGAATGGAATAGTTTTGAGGAGTCATAAATAAAATCCATGCACCTAAACCTTGTTGCGTGAAGGAGCCATCAAAGAACATTTTCCAAGATCTGTGAGTGATGTTCAAAATAGATCCATCTAGGAACTCATCATTTGATTGGTTCATTATCCTGCAGTGGAGCATCAACCAGTTGATCTTCAATTTCTTTCTCTTTGATTGATTTACGCTCAATATATTCTATGTCAAATTCACTAAGAAGCATAACCCATTTAGCCAATTTTCCAGTGAGGGTAGCTTTACTTAGGAGATACTTCAAAGGGTTAATTTTAGCCACCAGTTTGACTGAGTGAGCCAACATGTAGTGACACAGTTTCTGAGATGCAAGGACTACTACCAGGCATGCTTTCTTGATCATAGAGTAGTTCATCTCATAGGATACCAATGTTCTGATATAGTAGATATCATGTTCTTTCTTGTTTTCATCTTCTTGTACTAGAAGTACCCCCAATGATGTTGAGGTAGCTGAAATGTACAAAATCAATGCCTTGTTGAGGTATCACGAGTACTGGTGGGTTAGCCAGGTACATTTTTATTTGAGTGAAACTCTTGTCACATTCTTCACTCCATTGATAAGTAATGCCCTTGCACAGAGTCTTGGTAAACGATTGTTCTCTATCAGCCAACTGTGAGATGAACCTTATGATAGACTAGATTCTCCCTTGGAGTGTTCTCATCTTGCTGATGTTCTTAAGAGGTGGCATTTCCAGTATCACTCGTACCTTTTCAGGATCAACCTCTATGCCTTTAGCTAAGATAATGTAACCCAATAGCTTGCCAGAGGTAACACCGAATGCATATTTCTTAGGATTCAACCGTAATTTAAAATTTTCCATTCTGTCCATGATGGGGCCTAGATCTTGTAGGTGCATAGACCATTTCCTTGATTTAGCAAGGGTATCATCCACATAGTCTTCCATGGTTTTGTGCATCATATAATGGAAGATAGTTGTTACTACCCTCTGTTAGGTAGATCCTGCATTTTTCAAACTGAAAGGCATGACATTCCAGCAGAATGTTCCCCAGGCACATGTGAAGGTAGTCTTTTCTTGATCCTCTAGAGAAATCTTGATTTGGTTGTACCCTAAGAAACCGTCCATGAGATAATACATTTCATACCCAACAGTCATGTCTATAATCATGTCAATGTTAGGCAAAGGAAAGTCATCCTTTTGACATGCTTTGTTGAGATCCCTAAAATCAGTGCAGACTTTGATGGATTTGTCTAGCTTTGATACTGGTATGATGTTGGAAATCCATTCTGCATAATCAATAGCTCAGATGAATCTACCTTTGAGTAGTTTTCTAGTTCAGCCTTGATAAGTAATGCAACATGAGGGTGCATTTTTTTGAGTTTTTGTTTTACTGGTTTTACCCCAGGAGCTATTGAGAAATGGTGCATGATAAGATATGGATCCAAACCAGGCATATATGAGTATGTCCATGTAAATTTTATCTTCTTCTATTTAAACAAGTCTATAAATTCCTTGAGCTCTTCTGTAGACAAAGATTTAGCCACATGACTGATGTGTGGATGTTCCTCCGTGCCAATATTCACTGGTTGAGTTGGCTCTATAAGCACTGATGATCATTCCTATAAATGACTAGGCAAGACATTAAGCATCCCATCCTCAGGTGCCACAAAGAGGTTTTCACCTTTGGATGCATCTCTTCTTTTTACTATTTTGGGTTCTGAAACCGCTACAATGTGGTTTTCACCTTCAGACCCTTTTATTTTTCTCATTTTTATTTTATAACTGAGATACTTGATTTCCACTTCAGTCATGCTCACACTAGGTTCACTGGTGGAAGAAGTGATAGGTTTAGTGATGTTAAGATAGTAGGCTAAAGCATAGTCATTGGGTAATGTAGGCATTTCAGCATCCCTGCAAGGACCAATCAATGAGTTCAAGATGCATTAGTGGCAAAGGTTCAATGGGTTCGAGGACATTCACGGTATGTTCATCATAGATGGAGACTATTAAGTAGAGTCCTAGACCTGAACCTTGTATAGACATGTTCAAATCAGAAAGAGCCCTAATGACATCATCGAAGCCCATGTTAGAAATAGGAGGTCCTAATTCGTTTGAACTAGCCTCTAAGCCTTCACCTACTTTGAGCATGGGTACATATTGTTGAAATGTATCCACCTTTTTGTCCAAAGTGCCTTCTAAAAGACTGTCAAACTTGTATTCCTGGGAGTTTGTTTCATCATTTGGTTTCATATCAAGGACATGAGTGAAATCTACTCTTTGCCCCTAGTTTGGATGAATTCTACCTAAGAACTCCGCTATGGTTAGACTCCTTTCTTCTATATCTTGGTCTTGTCTAGATGTAGTAGTCTCTAACTGATCAGAAGTTATCGGTGATTCCTCTAGAATACGCTCTTCAGTAGCATTGACTTGGGGTGTATCTTTGTCAAAGAGAAGAGCCAAAATATTGGGAGGAATGGGGGAAGGATACACATCCTCTACATTGGAATCATCCAAACCATCCCACTTGCTAGTGGGTATGTAAGTGCTTTCTACTGTTGGTTTCTATTCTTCATGAGCCTGATGTCCCTTTCCTTTACCTAGGTGATTCTTTTCTCTTTGTTCTTTCTTTGATTAGAACCCTAGACTAGCTGTGTCTCTAGGTCATCTGTATTCAACAAAGATTGGTTCTTTAAGTCCATTTTGATTAGGTCCAATGGGTCCTTTACCCAAATAACCTATTTTACAAGCCACCATATACCCCACTCCAAACATTTTTGGAGGTAGTACACATTGTTCAACTTCATTATTTTTAGGTTCCTTTTATAACCAATCCAGAGTAGCTCTTTCCTCTTGTTCATCTTCTAATGGTGTGTTGGCTTTAACAAAGTTATAATCATAGATTTCTTGGGATGTTGTTGGTTTCATCTCTTCTGATGGTTTTCCATAAGACCTAGGTGATCTGGGAAGAGAGGTAAGTGATAGTACAGGTTCCACTATGTATCCACCCATACCTGTATCCTTTATCTTGAGTTTCTTTTCCATTTCCTTCAGTAAATTTGTAGTTGATTCAGAGTTAGACACCTCACTATTGTGCGGGACAAGGGTATCCACTACTTTTCTTAACGTGTTACAGGCATAACTAGTGTCTGTAGGAACAGTGACTTCTACACCATTGAATGGGAATTTGATACACTGATGGAATGTTGATGGCACTGCCTGCATCTCATGGATCCAGGGTCTTCCTAATATAATGTTGTAGGCCAGCGGGAGATCCAGAACTTGGAAGATAACATCCCTCTCAACAGGACCTATTCAGATTGGTAAAGTTACAAGACCTTTAGAAGATCTTTCTTGTTCATCATATGCCTTGATAGTGATTTTATTTTTAGGATCAATGACATTCTTTGAAAAGACTAGTTTCTTGATTAACCTGTATGTGCAGATATTCAACCCTGTGCCTCCATCTATCAAGACCCGTCTGACATGGTGTTTATGGATCATGACTTCGACATGCAATGGGAGATTGTGTGGATGACTTAAAGAGATGTCATCTTCTTCTGAGAATGATAGGTAATGTGGTGAGGTCAAGTGACCCACCATTGATTGAAAGCGATCCAGATCCAAGTCCTTAGGGACATTGGTACTTGATAGTGCTTTATCCAGGACCTCTCGGTGAGATGGAGAGAGTTTGAGAAATTCAAAGATCAAAATTTGGGCAGAGGTTCTCTACAATTGGTTGACGATGCTATAGTCTACAGTATTGGACGAAGTTAGTTGTTTGGACTGTGAGAATTTAGGGGTACCCACAGTGGTTTTTTTGCTAAGGATTTGGATACTGATGGTTTATTGGAAGATGATGAAGTTTTAGAAGATCCAGAACCCCCAGGATGACCTTTGCTTGTGCTCGGGTCACTGCATTGGCTGATTGAGACTCTTTCTCTTTCTGCTTGACGATGATGACATTGCAATATTCAGAATGAGATGACTCAAGCATGTTGATGATGTTGTAGTCATCATTAGAATAAGTGTGATTTATTTGAGCATATTTCTTAGAAGTTTCTCCTTTTTGATGTTCTAGGAAAGGATCTTTGAATGCCTTATGATCAACATTCTTGTTGTGATTATCAACCATAATTATTTCATTATCAATGAGATCTTGGATCTCATGTTTGAGCCTCATGTAATTTTCTATTGTGTGTCCTTTGTTTCTATGGAATTGACATAAATCATTGTCTCTCCACCATTTAGGTTTGATTTCTGGATCATATGGTTTGGAGTTATCTGGCAACGTGATCAATTTGTTTTCCAGTAGAGGACTCACCTAAAGAGTCAAATTCTCGTTTATGTTTAATCCATGGTTTGTCTTTCAACAAACCACTGGTCCCTTTATAATATGAAGATTTAGTAGTATTTTCAGTAGTTTTTAGGGCCTTGGAGCCACTTTTCATATTGAAGACTGCTGGTTTTGACTGGAGAGCAGAGTAATCGACTACTTCGTCATTTACCACATGCTTTTTTTTGTTCCAATATTTAGTTTTGTCTTTAGAGTTGGAACCAAACTTGTTTTCCTTATAGAGGGTAATGTCACCCTTTTTAAAAATCACATCTTCTATTTTCATCGCGTTTTCCACCATTTTCTTGAAAGAGGGTGGACATTGCATCTGAAGAGGGTAGTTTAGTTCTGGAATCAGAACACTAGCAAAAATATCCATCTTTTCAGATTCAAGCACAATTCATGGATATCTAGAAAACATCCTTCTCCATTGCTGAAGAAAGGTCAGAAAGGGTTCTCCTGTGTTTTTCTTCATGTTGCATAAATCAATCATCGTCACAGGATGTTGGATATTGTAAGAGTACTATTGCAGGAACAGATTCATCAGCTCATCGAAAGTTTTTATACCAGTGGGTAACTTTGAGAACCACTCCATAGCCTGGCCACTCAAACTCTGAGGAAAGAGACACATAAGATATGTCTTGTCATGCATAAATTCTGTACAAAGAGCACAAAATTATTGGATGTGATCTTGTGGATCAGAGTGACCATTGTACTTATCAAATCATGGAATTTCAACCCCACGTGGGAATGGAGGTAAGTACAAATCTTTATCAAAAGAAAAAGGATAGATTATGCTTAAAGAAAACCTTGTGTTGGGTGTTTCCTTTTCCTTTTGGAGTTTTTGTAATTCCATTTTCATAGTTTGCATTTGTTTAGTTATGAGTGTCATGGGTGTCTCTTCTTCCCTAGCAATGATATCCTCAACTTTGAAGTGAGGTGGAAGTTGAGCAACTTGCTCTGCTAGATTGAGGAAATATTGTTCCTTATCCCAATTTAGGATTGTTTTCATGAGTTTTACAAACCTCCTATCCTGGAGACAATCCTCAATCTCTTCCTCACCGGGGTCTGATGCACTTGAGGAATGTTGACTATTGCGATGGTTGGTACCATTAGAGAGGTCTCTCTGTCAAGACCTACCTCTACCTTGTCTTTCTTCTGACATCTTAGGACTAGGTAACTTGTCCTCCAAGGATTGTGATCTAGGAGGAATTTGAGGATCTCCCTCAAAGAGAGGATTCTCTCCAAATAAGGAGTTGTCTTCGAATGGGAATCCATGTTTGTCTTCTTCGTGAAATTATCTAAAATGAATTCTAGTTTACACAGGCATAAGATAAGTTGATTTGCTTGACTGACACTATGATGATACGTAAAGTGTTATCCAAGTCCAAGACCAAAGAGACCAAGAAATAAACATCCAACTGAGAAGAAGTTAGCAAAAGAATCCAATCTTGAGTCAAGGTTAATGAACCTACTCTCACAACTCAGAACAAGGACAGCGCAGACAAAGATGATAAGATTGAACAAAGGACTCGGTCGATTGGACAAGTGTAACAATATCAAATTTCAAGACAGCGATAGGTTGGAATAACAAGATATTGTAGTTGCATGTGAACTAATAGAAGCATTATGATAGCACAAATTTTAGAACAAATTGAATGTAGTCGGATAGACTGATGAAAGACCAAGTTTCAACAAGTTTTTGAAACAAATTTGACAGAGTTTTGATAGATTTTTAACAAGATCGTTGAAGTTTCAGACGAGACAAGATAGACAAATATCCAAAGTGTACAATTTTCTAGATTTTTTGATTGTTGTTGTTTCAGTGAACAGTCACACTAGACACATCAAGAAGCCCTTAGCTATTAAAGCACATCAATCAAACCCTATTCCTAGGTGGCGAGAAATGGACAATACTTGTTTGAATCCTCTTACAATAAAATACCCATTCAAGTTGGATAGTTAGAAGCTTGGCAGCACTGGCTCCCCTCTACGACACACACTTCTCGAGCCTACCAAGCTTCAAATTTCTCAAGATCTAAGGATCCTGATAAATTTACTGTCTCAACAAGAGGGGTACATGAGAGGTTTATTAGGCATGCACGTCTCACAATGCCCGTATCAACAAGTAGAAAAGGATTGTGGCCACTATCGAAAAAGGGTTTTAGTAAGGGTCTTCATTTAAGTGTATCCTCTGTGTCTGCACAAGCATAATTCAAGATACTAACCCCACAAAGCACCTTAGCACAAGCAATTCATGATATGTGATTGAGACCTAGAGGCCTTGCTTTGTGTTAGGCGAGAGCCAAGTATAAGCTCAAATGCCACTTATCTTTCGAGGTTTTGGCCTTGAGAAGCATTTTTATCATAGTAAGTCGAAGAAGCTTGGTGTTAGCTTATTCTCACTTGGGTCATTCTCCAAGGGTGAGTACTTTTTACCACTTGGACAGGCCCTCTAAAGTTGCAGATCTCAAACGACGAATGACAATAAATGTTTATGGATTTCTGATCATCCCAAAAGGGTGAGAGCATAGTTTCCTAACATTATTTCCATCCCTAAAACATCAGACATAAGCTAATTTTAAAAAGTCTTGCATGTGCATTCCTATTTTAATAAAACAAAAACAAAATGCAAGCACAATGTTTAGCATTCTATCGATCAAGGCAACCTGCAAGACGATTCGTTAGTAGTATGTGTTTTATTCTTCTTTTTCAGCATCCTGCAAACCACTGTTAGGCTACAATCAATAATATAATCAGGAGAAAAACCAAGCCCAAAACTTGTCAGTGTTAGAAAAATCAGAAACTCATAAATCTTATTACATATTCAGAAACTAGACGAAAAAATGCACTTTCAAAAAAAATTGCACCCAAAAACGTTACTGTATGAGCCTGTACAAAGCTCTGGAAGTTGCAAAACATAGGATTAGGTAGGTAAAGTCACCAAAAAGTGAAATTTCTAATCAATCTAGAGACCAAAAATAGAAAATAACTCCACCACTGTCATCGTTGGGAAAATCTACCCAAAATAAAAAAAATGCACTAAAAAAGGAGCTAAAATGAGTGAGATATGAGCTTTCAAAGTTGGGCTATAAAAACCAAAATGTATATGGTAAATGCAAAGTTTTTCAAGTTTTGGATGACGTAAATGTTCACTGTGCTAAAATTGAGGATCTGGAGGCCGTCGCAGAAAGTGGATAATAGTTCAAAATGACGCCTAGAAGGGCGTCAAATTTAACATATCTGATTTCTCTGCGTGGTAAAAAAATTCACCTCCCCTACTGATTAAGTGATGAGGTGGTAGAATGCATGGTAGTGTGCCATATGGCAGCCCACTATTGGATTTAGAGGCCTGCTGTGAGGTGAACTAAGGAGGTGATTGGCTGCATAGGGGTTTTGAGACTGCGCGGGGGTTTTGAGACTGATTGGATGAGCGTGGGGGAGTGGGAAGAAGAGATGCGTGGGGGAGTGGAAATTATTGGATTGGGATTTAAATTGGTGACTGCAAATAGTGATGGTCACACAAAAGGTCCACGAGTTACTTGATCATTTGGAGCTTGAACGATGGTATTTTCAGGCTGAATTTCAAAATTTAATCAATGTAGAGAGATTGAAAAGTGTTTATCCTTGATAGAAAATATAATGTTGTAGATCGATGGTTTAGAGTATGTGAAGAGGAAATTTTAAAGTAAGGTGGGGCTCATTGTCAAACTCACCGAACATTGGATCAAAGAGGTATAAAAATTCCAAAAGTTAGAGTATCGGAGAAATAAGTCAAAAGTACAACTGTATTGTCGATGGACAAATAAATATTGGAGCTTTCAAATGTCGTCGGCGAGACAAATGAAATTCTTTCCCCAAAATGTTGCAGTCTCCCCGATGAAAAATAAAGTGGTCCAAATCTTTGTTGCATAAAGCAGCTTGAACTTCATCGAAGATAACTAAAAAAACTCTCCCCGATACTACAGTCTCCCTAATACGATACACAATTTGTCCTAATCGTGGTATACTGGTATAATGAAGGGTTTGCAGACATTATTGATGTTGAGTGCTTGATTCATGCAAAGACTTTAGAATATTCAACACAAATGCAATTAGCAGTTGTAAATTTCATGCTGGACATTATTTTCAATCACCAAATCCAATCCTGATCCAATTGGGCGGAAGGAAGTGGAGATGCGTGGAAGCAGAGCGGTTGAGTTGCACGCGGGGAGATATAAGGGAAGCATAGTAGCAAGCTACGCTTGGGGAGATATAAGGGAAGTTGAGTAGTGGGTGGCGGGTTTGGAAGGTGGGAGGTGGGGCAGGGGAGGTGCAGTCAGTGGGTGAGGTGAAGCACGGCTGGGGAAGATGGAGTGGGAGAAAGAGGCTGCGGTGAGGAGGGAGCTAGGGGAGAAAGGACANTGGTTAATGTGGGGGGATGGGGAAAGATAAAGTGGCGGGTGGGGGAGAGTGGGAAGTTAGTGGAGGGGAGTTTGAGAGGGTGGTCTATGTGGGGTTTTTAATCCCACATTGACCACAAATATGAAAAGCGATTGGTTTTAATACAACTCTTCGACAACATAATATGAAACAAGAAGCGTGGGAGATGTGTTTGGTGTTGCTTTGGTGTGTCTGCATGGCATTAAAATGTAGACTTAAGCTGCCTTTGTTGAGTAAGAAAATGCAAAGATTTGTCGGTTATGAGAGTTGAAACAAAACTTTTTATTAAAAAAAATAATTTGCTTCAATATGGGTGAAAATTTTCCTTTTCCTTGATATGTGTGCAGAAGGTCATACGACCTCTGTTTGCATTTTTTTTTTGTGACAGATTCAATTTTGAGCGAAGGTTCTATATTTATAGTTGTTTCGCACCAAAATGATGACTCAGACGCAATGGTGGGCTCAAATTCAACTCAATGAATGTATAAAATGACAGAAAATATAATTTATAGAAAATGTAAAGTATGAGGCCAGAAATTAATTTTTCCTGCCCCATGATGGGTGCCATAAATGTGCGTGCTAAAAGTGGACCTCTACTTTAGCAGTACACTTCAACATAGTCATTATTATTTAGTTGCATACAAGAATGAATATGGATTCATTCATCCTGCATGTCTGAATAAGTCGACCTGTTGCCTCCTAGTAGGTAGGAGTATGAGCTTGCTCTTAGGTCATTGCAAGCTCAGTGACTACATCGAAGACCTAAATGAAGGATTTAATATGTATGCTAAAAGTAAAATGATGATTAATCGAAATGATTATGCAATTTGTTGTTCATCCAAGTTAATTAGATTCAGTTTTAGAAACACCAAATGGAATGTGAGATATTCGTTTTAAAAACACCAAATTCAAAGTGTGCTCTAAGATTAGATTTGTATGCTTGAAAGTAATAAACAATAATGATAGATAAATGAAAGCTAAAAATGATAAGAATGATAGAATGAAAATGCAGTATAATAACGTTAATAAAAAGTTAGGATCCTTTGTGAAGGAAAAAAGTTTCTCTTTTATAGAAATCTCTCTGAAATCGACGGTCGAGATCGAACAAAAAGAGTGGCTCAAATTCGATTGAAGAAGCACAATCCATGTGCAAGTGATGCGATTGGTCAAGAGAGTCAGTTGATTGAACTGACTAATTAGTTATTTTGGAAACTTCCATATTCAGTTTTCAGTTAACTGAAATGTTTCCAAAATGATAAACAATGGAGAATCATTTAACTAAGTGGACCTGGATTGTTTCCAAAATGATAAATCAGTTAACTGGATTTGATGATGTCATATGCATTTTTAATAAATTAATTGATTTTGAATGCACATTTATATTTTTATAATTAATTTAATTCCTTTTTGATTTAATTGACAATTTTGTAATTTTTATTTAATTAATATATCAAAATATCAATTAAATAATTACCATAACGATTATTTGCCAATGTATTATGATTTTAGGAATTAATTAATTGTATGATGATTGATTAGGACCTAGGGTTTAGGTTAGATCAGTTTGAACATGATGAATTGCTTGTTTGATTTAGGACTTAGAATAATCATGATTAGGGTTTCTTGATTAATAGTTGAGATTAGGAGTCTAGGGTTTAGATGACCATTTTTAGGTGATTACATTTGGCATAATCCACTAAATCAAAATTTAATCTCCTAAGTGGTTTTAATTACTAAATCAAATTAATTTCTTTAGCCAATTAAATCAAAACAATTGAATTAAATAAAAAACAATTCAATTCAATTAAAACAATTCTAAACATGGCTAAAGTAATTAATAAAAGGGAATTAAACAAATCCCCAAATTACATTTCCATTTACAAAAGGGAAAGTCAATTCCCTAACCAATGGGAGTGAAATCACTTGGATCACCTCACATGGATCACCAAAGATTCAATCTCCACCTCTCTTCTACTTTCAATCTCAACCTCTCATTAGCCTAATTCTTCTATATATAGAATAAATTTTGAGCTCAATGGGCCCCTAATTCTTAATTGTTGAAAGCATCCTTATGCTGCCCCTTATTTTTGAAGCAAACTTATGTTGCTTACATTCTTAGAAATATTAATGCATTTTAGATCAAATCTCATTTGCATTGTTATAATCTTTAATTCTAAAGCTAAAATGAACTATTTCTTGAGCATTTAGGCTTGTTTTCAATTGAATCTTTCATTCTAAGTTGAATGTGTCACTGATTAATGCATAATCCAAGGGAAATTATAGAATTATTCATACTCCTCTTAGATAGAAAGCAATAAGTCAATTTTAGTGTTGATTTAATGGCTTATTCTATGTTTTTCACTAATGTAATGACTTATTGAAGTGTTGTGTTGCAGCTTGCAGGATCCACAAAATACACACACATTTTTGGCACCCACCGTGGGGTAGAATCTCAAATTTTACCTCATCTTTTTCTTCATTTTGAGCTAATTTCTCTTCTTTGTTTGCAGGTACAGGGTCGTATTTTATGATCAAGGCTCATTTTAGGGAAATTGCATCGCATCTCAGAAATAGGCTCACATCCTGAATACTATGGCTCATATCTGGTGATTCTTTCATCGCACATGGTAAAGCATCACTTCTGGTAAATCCTTGGTCGCATTCAGGAAATGCAATCGCATTAAGTAAAGGAAATCACATTCAGGGAAAATAGGATCGCATTTCATTGTTTGACTTGGATTTTTCTTGTCTAAACACAAATATTTTCATCTGGTTTTCCTCTGTTTGTTAAATAGCCTAATATTTGTTTGCAGATGGTTGTCTTAAACCTTTTTTCTCAAAAAGGATGGAAAAGGGATTGTTAAATTGAGCTTTGCAAGTTTTAATAGATTAACTTGTTCTTAAATTCTTCAAAGCTTTTCAAATTAAAACACATTTTCTAATCATTTGTTAAATCAATCAGATGAGTATGCTCTTTTCCTTCAAGGAAAATCAAAAAATCAAAAGTTGATTTAAAACTTGAGAGGAATTTGGAGTAAATGAACAAGGCAAACAAACTCATTTTTTAATTCATTTTGGCAAAGTAATTGAATAAGGCAAATCATTAAACTTTGTGGGACTAATTGGACAAGATTCACCATTTAAATTTCCCTTTGGAGAAGTAATTGAACAAGATAAGTCACCTAAATTTTGTGGAAAAAAGAACCTCATTGTCTAAATTTGGGATTTGTAATTGAACAAGAAAAGCATTAAATATTGTGGTCAAAGAACAAACAAACTTTGCTTTCAAGTACTTGTGTTTTCATTAACTTAGGAAGATTTTAAATCAAACTTAAGCTTACTTTTCAGTCTCACTAGAGGATTTTCTCTTCCTTCCAAGTGGGGGAATCAAAAAATCGATATGGGGGATTGTGTTGTGAGTGAAGTCATTTGAGGGAATGAACAAGTGATTGAAGTACTTTTGGGAGAAAATGACATGGACTAGGAGAGTATGATCTTCTTCTTTCGAAGAATAAAAAATCTAGAAATCCTAAGCTTGCCAATCCTTTGTATGCTTATTAAACATTAGAGGGACTATCAGTTGAGGAAAAAATCTCCCACGAATGACCCAAGTGAGGACAGGTTTTACGCCAACCCTTCCAACTCACTATAAATAATTACTTCCTTGTAGGCCAAAGCCTCGGAAGATGGAGCCATTTTTATTCTTGGAATTTTGACATCATTCCTTGAACATGCTTGGGTATGTGTAGAGTGGAGCCGCTTGAATCTTTCTTGTGAGACTACACATATTTGAGTACTCATAGGGATATACGCCTCAATTTTTCCTTGTGGAATTCTATGGGGGACGGTTTCAAACGGATTGCCCCATCATAAACAACAATTTGTAGTAAAAAATACTTGATTCATCCCCGAAAGGGTGATAATCTTTGTGCAAGACAAATAGTAATTGCCCCAAGATACTCGTCATTTCATGCCCTCACTTGCGTTTGGAGTCAGATAATATGGTATCACAATGAGAGCCATTGCATTCTTGGTGATAGCCATATTATGATTAGCATTTGAGTGTGTACCTGAGTCTACGAGCAAAGAATTTCATCCTATGCTTAGACACTAGGGATTAAGGATGTGTTTGTTCACCTCTAACAATGCAAAAATGCTTGATGTGTTTGAAAGTTCATTAAAAAGATAAATCATTCAAACAAGCAACAAAATTAAATCCTCTAGCTACATACTATATTTTCCACTCACTGGAAAGCCTAAAAAACAACCTACTATCAGACAAATTTGCATAAACTTCAAGAAAAATCAGAAAAAAACTTGACACAACATCAGAGGATTGCCTTTAGTATGTCCCGGCTCGCATCTAGTTGTGCAAAGTCACATTCAATGTAAAAAATTACATCTGGTAATTATTGTATCAGTTTTAGTGAGAAAGCTCGCATCCAGTATACTTAGGCTCACATCTGGTTTATCACAAGCTCGCATTTGGTCTTTCCTAGCTTGCTTGTAGAGTGTCGCATTCAGGTAAGTGAGTAGTTTCACACTTGTCTCTCAGAGAAAATCAGTTTATTTGGGTACCCTTTTGGCTCCTTAGTCTGACCCTGTTGCTTTTTCTGGTCTCTCTGTTGCTATATCAAAAAAAAATTCAAGTCTACCTTGCATATCATTTTGGGCTCTTACAATTTGTCTCAAAATGTGTGGTCTATTCACTCTAAAAAACAACTTGATTCCTAGCTCATTATCAGGGCATTCTAACCCTTTGATAGTGGAGTCATTTACTTCCATCAAACAACAAATAATCCTTACAATTTGGACACACTTTCTTGAACAATTTGAGACTTCACTTGACATTATTGGGAAACTTTGGACATAGTTGAGATTCAACTTCATGGTTAACACAAGATGTAACAAGTATCTTGCTAACAAATCAGAAGTACCTCCTAAATTGTTACATTTTCGAAAAGGAGAAACATCTCGCAACCCTCTATTTGACACAGAATCACCCGCAATAGCAATGGAAGCTCCTAGGAACGAATGGGTTACAGCCTTTGAGGAATACAACAATGACACGAACCGAAGACAAGAAGAATCTAGTAGTGAGGAAGAGACTCACATCAATCATCCTTTGTTTGACTCGGAAAGTGATGGAGATATACCTGAGGAAGAGTACAATAGAGTCAAACAAAGTAGGAAATTTCAAAGAACCTTAGAAAAGATAATTGGTGAAGACAAAGAGAAATATTTTCTACATCTAGCATCCATTGGAGTAAAGCTACCTAAAGATTATGATGTATAAAGACTAAAGGAAAAAGAGAGACCAACCCCTATCTCTATTCTCACCAAATAACTAACCTTGATGCAAGCTGAACTTGCAACACTCAAACAAGAGAAGGTTAAACCAAAAACAAAATACTCTTTGGACTCCATTGTCCATTTCCTTTTGATAAGAGTATTAACATGGTTCCATTTTCTCCCAACATGGCAAGGCCTAAATATGACAAGTATAAGGGAGAGACTGATCCACATGACCATGTGAGAGAGTTTTGTGCTCTAATAATAGAGTACATGCATGAACCAACATACCTAATGAGGCTATTTCTGGGAAGTCTAGGAGGAAATGCTATGGAGTGGTTCTCCAAACTCACACCTAAGGTGAAAAATTTTGAGGATTTGATACAATGTTTTGTCCAACACCACTCCTACAATATACAACATGATGTAACCATGATGGATTTGTGTAACATAAAACAAAGAACCGGTGAATCCTTTACACACTTTTTACAAAGGTGGAGGAAAATATTTGTGAGGTATTCAAGAGATATTACTGAATCAGAAAAGATGGAAATCTTCATAAACAACTTGATACCCGAATTAAACTATGCGTTACAAATGCAAGATTCACCTAGCTTTGATAGGGTGATCAAAACTACCATTCGTATTGAAGAGGTCATGGTTAAGAAAGGATAAATTACTCTTCAAAGTGATAATAAATCTACCAACTACAAAAATAAGCCTAAATGGTGGAAACAAAACAAGAATGTTGTTAATGATGGAGTGGTAGATGCACCTAATGTTACTCCTAAACCAACAGTATTCAACTTGACAAACAACATGCAAGCAAAAAAGGAAGCTAAGGTAACAACCACAATACCTAACGCAAACAATGACAACAACAAGAGTAGACCTTGTACTTATAAACCTCAATGAACATTCACTCCTTTGGGAGAACCTCTTGAGACGGCCTTGAAAACACTCTTTGACAACAATGTTCTTACAATTCCCAATTCAAAACCATGGGAACCAGAGGTCAAACCGAAATGGTGGGATGATAAATCCTATTGTGTCTTTCATAAAAATTAGGGACATAAGACCAATAATTGTGTGAAACTTAAACATGTTATACAAGACCTTATTGAAGGAGGAAAGATCAAAGTGGAAGGACACACCACTAATGAAGACCATACAACATTCAATAAACCATTTCCTAATTATGAGAAAGGAGAAGCTTCTAAGGGAAATGAAGTAAATTACACCTACTCCAATAATGATAACGTGATCAACATGTTGGACATAAAATACAAATCAATCAATGTGATCACTATTAAAGGTGCAAAATACACATCTACACAATTGAATGTGGTGACTCAAAGTCAAGCACAAGTCACAATCAAAGGAGGTAGTTCTTCATAAAAACCAACAACATATTCCAAGGTGTCTATTGTCACTATTCCCAAACCAACAACAAGACAAATAGTTACCATTCCTGCAGCAAACTATAACTTGGTGGATCAATTGCAACGAACCTCTGCTCAAATTTCTATCTTTGAGTTACTTAAAATCTCCTCAGTGCATAGGGAAGTTCTTGAACAAGCCCTACATTCTGCAAATGTGCCAAAAGACATTGATGTAGACAAGTTCCAAGCAATGGTAAATCATATCTCATCACCACACTATCTCTCTTTTTTAGGACACATCCGCATAACCAACCCCTACATATTGAAGTCCTAATTCACAAATCCCATGTTAGACGTGTATTAATAGATGGAGGCACATGGTTGAACATTTGTACTCTCAATCTAATAAAAAATTTGGGACTTTCAGAACAAACCATTGAATCAAGAAGTAAGATAACTATCAAAGCTTACGATGAAGAAGAAAGATCCTCTAAAGGCCTCATTGTTGTACCAATCAGAATTGGACCGGTTGAAATAAATGTGATATGTCAAGTTCTAGATCTACCCTTGGCTTAAAAAATACTATTAGAGAGACCTTGGATCCATGAAATGCATGCAGTACCCTCTACTTACCACCAATGTATTAAATTCCCTCATAATGGGGTGAAAGTAACAATTCCTGCAGATGCCAATTACATTTGCAATAATGTCAAAGCAGATAGTATGGTTCCTCATAACAAGGAAGTTCCAAAAGATGATATACCTGAAACTACTAAAGACATGGTTATGAGAAGCTTTGGAAAGACCTTAAAGCTTGAAGAAACTAGTATGGCAGAATACAAGCTAGACATGACCCCATCATTGACAGAACTTCAAGTGTCTCCAAGATCTTATGGAAAACCTTCTTCGTCTTTCAAACCTATTACATTAAAACAACCAGAAATTCACAAAGCAACTAGTATGGTTAAAGCATCTACCTCTTAGGAGGATGAAAGAGAAGAAAAAGAATTCTTGGCTTGGCTTTACAAAGGAGAACCAAAAGAAAATGAGGTAAAACATGTGGACATATCCCCTGAAAAGTATGGTAAAGGATATGAACTTTTCAAAAAGATGGGATATAAAGGGAAGGGACCTTTAGGAGACAAAGGGAAAGGGCTTGTTGACCCTATGCACATGGAATTTAGAAATACCAAAGACAAAACAAGACTAGATTTCAACAACAAAACTGAAAACCCTACTTCAAGGGATGGTCCAATATTTGATGAAGACAGTGATGATGAAGATGAAATAATAGAACTTGAACCACGGACATCATATGAAATATTATTACACATTGGTACTGAGAATCCCGAATATCAAGGAGAGAGAAATGTGCCAACCTTTGCTCAGCAAGGGGCTCAGATTCCTTTATTATCCCAAACTATTATTTCAGAAGAAGAGGACACAACAATTTTTTTTCTAGAAGTCCTATTACTAGAAGAGGTTCCTCAAGAGATACCCCAACAAAAAAATTTACATCCTAACTGGGGGCTGTTAGTCACAATCTCACATGTCCTATATTTACCTCACTTTGATCTACAAGTGGCTAATAGAGTACATTAGGTAACTATTGCTAAGTTTATAAATAGATCAGATGATGAAATAATAGACTCACATGATTATGAATGGGATGTCCTATTTGATGCTACCATGGACATTGAAATAGATGTGATCCATAAATTTGCACCAATGTTTCAAAGAGGAGAGAGTTCTAACACTCTCCCTAATACTATTGTTGTTCCAGAGTCAGATGAGATACCATTGCCTAGAATCATTGATGGTGAAACTGGTCTTCAACTAGGTCTAGAGGATATTATGAGAATACAAGCAATGAGTTCTATTTTGGTGAGAGAAGAAGAACACTCAACTGATGAGTTGCTAGAGTTAGGTTTGCATATTACTAACAAGGACCCTATTAATGACGATTTAACTCTTGATGATCTAAACACTATAGAAGTTGAATTAACATAACATGTCTTGTCAATTAATAGTTTTGACGCTGACGCGATGTTGTCCTCACCAGACTCCGATTCATTATCCTTGATAAACCCTGACCTAATTGATTGGGATAATTCAGACCCTACACCTATCATGAAATTTCCTAATGACTATACTTTGGCTTGCTACCTATATATGGTAAATTTGGCCTTGTTAACTCACCATACACTTCAACATAGTCCTTCTTCACCAGGTACACACAAGACTGAATATGAGATTATTCATCCTATCTTCCTGCATGATTCGACATGTTGCTTTCTATCCAGACAGGGTTTTTGAAATTTCTCTCAGAACGAGAGTCTCAAAACCATGGACCAATCTAGGAACGAAGGATTTATCTCCATGAATGCAATACAATGCAAGATTATTCTAAGAAATGAAAGATGTAAGATAATCTAAGACATGATTTTCAATGCAATTATTCTAGAAATCTAAACTATCTTATTGCAATATGAAATTATTCTATATGAGATATAAGAAATGTGACAATAATTCAGTATTCTAACAATGCAAAAGTGAGTGGGGTTTTGAATGAAGAATGAGAGTTCTTTTATAGACTCAGAGATGATCAGAATAGAAAGTTTTCTCTTTGAAATAAAACAGATAGAAAATCCAGTTCAGAATAGAAAGCTTTATTCAAAAGAATATAATAAATTGTTTTCTTTCTGCTTTAACTGTTTTCTTTCTCTGATTTAATTCTATTTTATTTGATTTTAATTGTTTTCTTTCTCTTTAAAGCACAATTAATTCAAAGATTCTATTTCTGAATAGAAGAAAGATTTTTGAGAGAATATCCAATTAATTAAATAAATATGACCTCACAAATGATTTTTCTCAATTATCTGAATAATTAAATTCAATTATTGAAATGAGGATATTTATTTAATCCCTATTTCATGTGTCTTAGCTAAAGAGGGTGAATTTAATTTAATTAAAGTGCTAGGACTTTATTAATTAAATTAATTCGATCATAAGGTTTGTTTAGCTAAATAGATATTTAGGAATTAAATATAATGTATGATTAATGTCGATTTAAGATTTTTAACATTTGACACTTAGGTCGAGTAGAGTCAGTCAAAACTCAGAATTTCTTAGTACAATAGGACTTTTATGATTCAGAAGAACGACAAATGCAACAAAATTGGTTAGGGTTGCAAGATGCCAATTTTGGGGTGTTACATTTTGCCCCTCTTTGAATAGATGTGCGAGCATCACATTGATTCAAAGAATAGTCTGATGCCTGAAGCACATAAGAATAGATTTGAAAATTGATGATGCAAAGATTTCAGAGCCATCTCCAGAATAGAGCTTGACTCTCCGAAGTCTAGGTTAGGTTGCCAAGACATCGATCAAAATTGGGTTTTCGAGGATCATCTCCAGAATGAAGCTTGATCCTCAGGGATCTGGGTTAGAATGCCTCGATACCTAAATAGATTTGATATCTTTCACAAGACTATCCTCAGAATGAGGCTCAACCTTCATGAGTCAGGGTTAGATTGCCCCAATACCTGTCCAACAAGATAATCAATAGAAATTTAGGACTATCTCCAGAATGAAGCTTAGTCTCCCAATGTCTAGGTTAGATTGCCAAGACACTGGTTAGATTGACATCTTTCACAAAGCTATCCCCAGAACGAGGCTTAACCTTCAGGAGTTAGGGTTAGATTGCCCTGATACCTATCTCAAAAGATAGTAAATAGAGGTTCAAAATCATCTCTAGAATGGAGCTTGATTATTAGGAGTCAGGGTTAGATTGTCCTGATACATGTCCCAAAAAGATAGTTTTTCGAGAACCATCTCCAGAACGAAGCTTGATCCTCAAGAATATGAGTTAGATTGCTCAGATGCTTAATAGATGACAAGATGTAAGGAACAAAGATGCCCTTATTGATTGTGGAGTATCTAGTTTTGACTATGAGGTACGAAAAACTAAACATGCCCCAAGTGATGAGATGCCCCTAGCAATGAGGAATTTTGAAAATCAGATCAGATTGATTGAAATAGATTTAATGATGTAATTATCCTGCCCCCTCGAGAGCAAAATAGAAAGATGACACGTCATATTGATGATGGAGAGCGAAAAATCACAGATAGATGTTGAGTCAGAGATCAAGAACTCAAAATAGATTACAGAAGAATTTAGAAGATTCAAAATCAATTTCGAGTGATTTCGAGGTTTGGTTGACCAAGTTTGACTAGGGTTGACTAGAGTTGACCAAAGTTGACTTTTAAGGAAAAAAGTCAAAGATTTGAGAAAATGTTGATAAGATATGATTCTGACAATAAAGCGACGTCAGAAAGTTGACTGCACAAGCGTCCGATCGCGTCGGTCCTGAAAATTTTAAAATGCGATTTTGAGCTATATAGAAGTGTCAGATTTTGAATTCGATCATGAAAATGGATTCAGAGTGGTCAAATTAGGTAATGGTGAAGTTTTTGCGCAAAATAGAGCACTTAAAAAAATTAGGTCAAAGCCTATATAAGGACAAAAAGGGTCATTTTCAAATCATTTCAACCCTTTGACTTAGTGAGAAAAGGGCTCTGAGTAAAAAAAAAAATGGTGGTCCCCTACAGCAGTCATCATTTTGAGCGATCAAGGAGACATAGCTGGCCCGCAGCGTACGGACCTCCCATAAGTAGTCGACAAAACCTCTTCGTAATTCAAATTTCATTCATTTCAGTCAAATTTTTACTCATTTTTCATGTTTTTAAGAATTGAGTCACGGGTCTTCGCGCGCCCCGTAGGGGAATCTCGTGCAAAGAAACTGTATTTCACGTCGTTCAGTGAGGAATCTCGCGCGGGAGAGTACCCAGTTTCGCATGAGAAACCCTTCTAGAGGGTGTTTTCTCGCGCGACTGATGATTAACGCTCGCGCAAAAGTCCAATGTCGCGTGATTTGAAGAACTTCACGCAAAAATCTGCTTCTCATGGGAAAAAGTGGTCAGAATGAGCATGAAATCAGTCTGCGTCGTGTCCAATAGCTTTTGCGTCAATGTCATTAACGTCTGTAGGATGTCTTGAATTCTTTATTATCTCATTATGCTTTGATTATCATAGATTATTGATCGTGCTCTGTTGTTTATATGTCTTGCAGGTCAAATTTCTAGACATTGCGTTCAGATCACATCACCTGACCATCAGTAGATTGGTGACACAGTTAGATGATGCTGAGATAGCACATACAGGTACCCTATGATTGAGTTCACTATGTGATGTACCTGAGATTCGGGTAAATCATAGATTGCTGGGAGCTTTGGTTGAGCGTTTCCATTCAGAAATGAACACATTCTACTTACCATAGGGGGAGATGACTATTACTCCCGAGGACATATACGGGATCCTGAAGATACCTTTCCATGGTGTCCGAGTTGAGTATGAGACACAGCCCAAGTTGGGCACAACAACTTTGAGAGAGGTCTTTCAGGATGACCTCGTTATGGGCAGGGCAATCCCATGGGAGGATCTGATTAGCGAGTATGGTCCAACCCACAGGTTGCCAATGGTTCTAGCATGCTTCCTTGGGTGCTATCTGATGCCAGATCGTGGACAACATGGTCTAGAGTGTGGCTGGGGCAGGATGTTGCAGTTGATGCTAGCACAACCCCAACATTACAGATGGGGACAGTGTATGCTAGCACACATGTATCATGAGATGCATGAGATCGCCTACTGAGAGGCAAATAGCATGGCTGCAGGGGTATTTGTTTTACAGGTATGGGCCTGGGAGCATCTTCCCGTTACCAAGCCAATATGTGAGGACATGAGGCAGCCCTTGGAGCCTTATATTTACCGATATAGGGGGATGATTACCCAGCCCACGCTGGGTAAGGTTGATTAGTGGTGAGCTCAACTTGACGATTTAGCAGCAATGGTTTGGAGGCCCTGGAGACTGACAGAGGCCTGGGATGATGCAGCAGAGCAGCTGAGTCATATGTTCTTCTCACGTGCGATGATAGGTTGCACCATTACTGTGATCGAGAGATTCCCGCAGAAGTGGGTATGGCGATAGTTCAGTTTCCCATAGGACATCTCGCAGGAGTACACAGTGTACGCCAGGTTTACATATGAGGTCAGGAGGGGCTGGGGGATGAAGTTGGACAGGGACGCATGATTATAGATATCCGCACATTGGTCCCAGTTCAATGCGACTATCTTCGAGATGTAGCAGATGCCGGTGTGACCGCTGAGTATAGAGAGCACTTCGTTACCCACCCCTTCCTGAGATTCACGGATCTAGTAGGGATAGCAGGCCGAGTATAGGTGGTACCTCCATAGGTCATACAACCACATGTGTAGTAGATGTAGATGCCCCCACCATAGCAGAGGGCACAACCAGGGTTACAGCAGGGTCCCTGACCTCGGATAGTATAGGTTGACATCCCCACACGACATATGGGGATGGATGTAGGGGCTAGCGGTAGTGGTAGCACGAGGCACTCTCAACGATGGATTGTAGAGCAGGTTATTGAGGAGCAGCAGGTACCCCCTCAGGATGAGGTACAACAGGATGATCCTATGCAGGAGGATCAGCCTACACAGGACATGACGCAGGACCCACAACGGTGATCTCGAGAGAGAGTATGACAACTCATGAGGTAGGTGGGAGATTTGACCATTCAGGTAGCTGTGCGAGATGCACGATTACTAGATAGAGACTAGGAGATACAGGATCTCCAAGAGCAACTCTGGGTAGCACAGGAGGAGGCATGACATCAGACAGCACGGGTGACTTATTACTATGCATCATATATAGGTGCGGTGCCTAACGAGGCATCTCAGGTGGCCATATTTTTGAGCTATGTGAGAGGGTCGGAGGGAGCACAGATGGCACCTCCATCAGATAGGGCCCCACTGCTACCTCCTCCAGGTGACGAGGGAGAGGGCTAGAGTTAGGTTTTGATAGATAGATAGAGATGAGATCATAGGATGTATCTGATGCGTTGGCATCCTTGTATTATATCACCATTTTGAGATAGATCGTGCTCGAATAGCACCATTTTGTATTTGTATCGACACATTAGATATATATATGAGCTCATCTTTTGGTATCATCGTATATTGTATATTGCCTTTATGAGATGTTTCCTATATGCTTAGATGGTTAGATGATTCATAATGTATGCAAATGGATGAACATGTTTGAAAGATATGTATGAAATGCACATGTATGAATGTAAAGATGTATGTATGTAAATGATTTATGTAAATGTAATGTGTAAATGAGAATGTAAACATAATGTATAGATGATTATGAATTGTGAATATGAATATGCATATGGTACTAACATCTCATGCAGGATGATAAATGCTAACCAAAAGATTATGTGAAAAATCAAGAGTGAGGACCAAACACTTGTGCAGTCATGATGAAACCCGAATGGTGAAGAAGAACTCCCCAATGTATGAACCCAGAAGAATGTAATGAAAGAACACTGAATCATTGCCACAATGCAAGTCTAGAATGAAAATGCAATCCTATGCTAGATGTAATATGAGAGTGCAATTCTAGGACATGGTTGTGAGACCCATCGTATAATCATCATCATTGAGCATTTTTTGGAACATGAAAGTCGATACAACCCTTACTAGTGCCACAATACAACCATAAGGATATGAATATGACTCTTCATCGGATGAAATGTAGGAAATGAACATAAGCACCAGGGCACAAAAGCCAAGATGACCTGAATATTGTTTCCAGTTAATGTTGCAAGAGTACACCAGTATCGAGGCATTCAAAGCCAAGATAACCATGAGTGTGATCATGTGTAAACAAACAAATCAATAACAAACAAAATAATAACAAACAAAGCAATAACAAGCAATGAGATAGTACCGACCTCATCATGGCATACAAATAAACAAGATCGAGGGATGTGAGGTTGTTCCACCTTATTGCAGGAGCTCTTATCACATACACCCTATTTATTTGACGTTGTCGGATCATCAGGACTACACCAACAAGTAGTAGAAAAAGAAAATAGCAATGAAATTCATGAGAATAGACAACATACAAAGAAATATTCAAGCATAGCTCAGCCTGTTTCAAAGTTTTCGAATGTGTTCATGTTTAGAGGTATTGAAAAACACCGTTGTGCTTGTGAGTGTATTGTGTTTGATTGTAATCGATAGATGTTTACGTTTGAGATATCCAATGTGTTGGAAAACACAGACATGTCCAAAGATAGTGTTAAAAAACACTGTTTATGGTGGTGTTGAAAAACACCAGTTTGTGTCAGTAGCGAGTTGTCCTTGAGAAGTGACAAGATTACTGACTCAGGTGTAAACTAAAGATGTGATCAAATGGGGGGCCCATGCCCCCAAGTAATGATGACTGACTTGATGTATGTTGTGAGGGAAAATGAGATTTGGTTGCCCCCAAGCGTATGGCATTGAATCAATGACAAGTCAGGAGGGTCCGCAAAGGAACTAGAGTGTCACAAAAGTGACCAAAAGCTATGTACAAACTAAAGCATAGAATCGTCAAGACTGAGTATCGATAGATAGAGCATGTGAGTATAACTCCAACTATAACAAATGTGAGCAATCTCGATAGAATAGCAACAGTAGGCAGACACAGTGAGAACCACTGGTGTCTGACGCGAGAGAGATGCTCAAATGAAGCAATTGTAGCATAAGCTATACATCAGTAGGCAGACGCAGTGAGAACCACTGGTGACTGATGTGAAGAGGGTCCTTAAAAGATAAAAGGACAATGCCCCCTAGATTAGGAGGGTTTCCCTAAGAGTATGACCAGTTTCAATCTATGTAAGTTGGTGTCTTGATGGGAACTGAAAGCAAATGTAAGCAGGAAAGCGGGAAAACAACAATGTAGGAAAGCAAATGCGTAAAGCCAAGTGGTGCTATGATAGATATAGCATTGTGGAACAAGAGGTGCCTGTTTACTAGGTTTTCACCTTCTTGGCAAAAATTCTTTTTTTTTTGCTACCATGACGCTTGTTTGCCAGGTTTTCATTAATGACACCTTTTCTCTTTTTTTTTTTTTTGTATTTTTCAAATTTTTAATTTTTTTGTATTTTTGGAATATATAATTTTTTTGGAGATACATCAAAGCGCCTATCACTAGGTTTTCACTAAGACGATCATTTTTTTAGGACTTTACTATATACATGAGCACACTGGAGATGTCTTAATTGTAGAACCACTTCAGATGAGGAGTGTTGATGGGCTCTTTGAGTTGTTCTCCTTCAGTAGTAGAAAGTTGATAGGTACCAGACCCAAACACTGTAGTGACAACATACGGACCAAGCCAATTTGGTTCAAACTTCCCTTTTTGGATCCAATGTTGTTGATTCTTAGGTTTCTCCCTCAGAATGAGGTCACCCACTTGGAAATCTCTTGGTCTAACCTTCTTGTTATAGCTCTTGGACATCCTTTTCTGGTATGCTCTAAGGTGATCGAACGCCACTTAGGGACGTTCATCAAGTAATTCTAGCTCTTGTAGCTGAGATATTCTGGTATCTTCATTAGTAATGAGGCCCTTCAGAGAGACTCGCAGAGAAGGAATCTCAACCTCAATAGGTAACACAATATCTGCTCCATAAACCAAGGCATATGGAGTAGCTCCTGTTGGTGTTCTTATACTTGTCCTATATGCCCAAAGAGCTGGATTGATCTGAAGATGCCAATATCATCCGTATTTATGCACTGTACGATGCCGGATCTTAAAGATTGTTTTGTTGGATGCCAGAAATGTATGCAATATTATCCTAAGAAATGTATGTGGTAAATTTGGCCTTGTTAACTCACCATACACTTCAACATAGTCCTTCTTCACCAGGTACACACAAGACTGAATATGAGAATATTCATTCTGTCTGCCTGCATGATTCGACCAGTTGCCTTCTATCCAGACAGGTTATTTGAAATTTCTCTCAGAACGAGAGTCTCACAACCATGGACCAATCTAGGAACGAAGGATTTATCTCCATGAATGCAATACAATGCAAGATTATTCTAAGAAATGAGAGATGTAAGATAATCTAAGACATGATTTTCAATACAATTATTCTAGAAATTGAAACTATCTTATTGCAATATGAAATTATTCTATATGAGATATTAAGAAATGTGACAATAATTCAGTATTCTAACAATGCAAAAGTGAGTGGGGTTTTGAATGAAGAATGAGAGTTCTTTTATAGACTCAGAGATGATCAGAATAGAAAGTTTCCTTCTTGAAATAAAACAGATAGAAAATCCAGTTCAAAATAGAAAGCTTTATTCAAAAGAATACAATAAATTATTTTCTCTCTACTTTAACTATTTTCTTTATCTAATTTAATTCTGTTTATTTGATTTTAATTATTTTCTTTCTCTTTAAAGCACAATTAATTCAAAGATTCTATTTCTGAACAGAAGAAAGATTTTTGAGAGAATATCCAATTAATTAAATAAATATGACCTCATAAATGCTTTTTTTCAAATAAATGCTTGTGAACCCTACCCCTCTTCCACCAATGCAAGGAGCGTGAACATGATAGAAGAGGATATCAACTTTCTTAGTCACAAAATGAAAAATAAAAATAAGAAAAGAACTGATGGTGAAAACCACGTTTTGGCAGTGTTAGATTCTAAAAAAAGTAAAAATAAAAGACGTATCTGATGGTGAAAACCTCTCAGAGGCACCAAAAGATGAGATTCTTGATATCCTCCCTGAGCACTTTCAAGAAAGATCTTCAGTTCTAATAGAACCAACACAACCGATTAATTTGGGAATAGCTGAAGTTCCTCAGTTTGTTCACTTAGCATAATCCTTATCAGAAGAGGATAAGATACAAATCACTGAGTTCCTGAAAGAGAAAAAAGATCAACTTTGCATGGTCTTACACAGATATGCCTGGGCTAGATCCGGAATTAATAATGCACCATTTATCTATAGCTCCTAGGATCAAACTTGTGAAACAAAAACTAAGAAAGATGCATCCTCATGTTTCATTATTGGTAAAAGAAGAGATAGAAAAATTACTGAAAGTTGGATTCATAAGAGTCATCGCTTACGCAGGATGGATTTCTAATGTGGTTCTAGTATCCAAAATAGATAAATCTATAAGGATCTGTACAAACTTTAGGGACTTAAACAAAACATGTCCTAAAGATGATTTTCCACTACCAAATATTGATATGTGTGAGACCTAATTTTGACTGTTATAGTTTTACTATATTATTCTCATGCTTTCAGTAGTTTATGCTTTGACATACTTTGAATATCAAAGACTTTTTATACATTTGAGGATCGGTGGAATCCTATGTTATATATTCAGCACCTGATTTTATAATCAGGGTACTTTTGAGATGCTTTATGTTCTGATTCAGTTTCAGCTTCTGTTGATGTCTTATATGGATGTAAATGTATGAATGTAATATGATGAAATTGGTTTAGGAAATTGATGCTAGGTTATTTCAGTTCTAATGAAAATATGGTTTATATGTATGTATATTATTGATGTCGTGTTATGTTTCATATCGTGTCATTTTGGATCTACTGATGTGTGCAGGAAAAGTTGACCATGGATCTAAATATGAGACCCAGTACTGGAACCTATGTAAATACCCATGCTTTCTAAGGTCTTGTCTATATAGAGACATGTACCTCATTGTTTATGTGATTATTTCGTAAACGTGGTTTGCATGTGTCTTTAAATTAGTAAATGTTTATGTGAATAAGTCATGTCATTTATTTTAATTTAATGTGTCAAGTTTGGCAATTGTTGTAATTTAATTATTGACATGGCTAGTAAAGAGAACCAATGTTAGTTAAGGGTTAACTAAGGTTATCTAGGAGTAGTACCCAAGCTTACCCCAGGGTTAGAAGTTTCTAGAAGTCTTCTTGACTTAGAAATCCGTAGGTTAACTTCAGGGTGAGTTTTAGAAGGTCTTTTGGACTCTTAGGGGGTAATCGGGGTAAGTTTTAGTCACCCAAATTGGTACCCTATGGGTTAGGGGTCATTTTCTATCATTAATGAGCCCCTAAACTCATTTATTGCTCCCTTTAAGTGTCATTTTCAGTCTTGAGCGAATTTGGAAGAGGAGTTTGGTTAACCTCACTCTCTCTTCTACTCAAGTTTCATTTGACTTCACCCTTGGAGAGTTAGGCAAGCATATTAGTTTAGGATTGGTTAGAGTTACCTCACCTTTGGGTTAAGCCTTTGTCTTGTTGGAGGTTTGCTTATTTAGGGAATAATTTAGGATGAGTTGAGTGTTCACCCACTCTCTACCCTTAGAGACAGAATTCAGTTTGAAGGAGCCTTTTTGGAAGGAGCTTAGAAAGGATAACTCAACACCAATCCATTCATCATCCTATCTTGGGATTAATGTTGGATTTATTTTAAGTAATTTTTTTATTGTTTATGTGTGTTCTTGAGCTCAAGGACTCCATTAATGGAGTCTTATGTGTTTTGAAGCTTTTATTTTCTGTTAGAAATTTTATGTTTGTTTCTCATTGTCTTTACTTTGTGATTCATTTCGAATGGGTCTCCAAGGTATACTCACCCTTGGGAGGGCAAAGTAGCGTTGGAGGGGTAGATGAAAATGATTGCTGTTTGTGTAGAGTCTCCCATGTGTGGAGGGAAAAACTTGGGGTAACATGATACCCATTATGCCAAGAAGGGCCTGAAGGTACCTAGGAGGCATAAGGAGGTTATTTAGGATTGTATCTTGTGAAGATGGTCCTATTCAAGTCCATGTGATGCTTGGTGTTCTATATTTATTCTTGGCTTTCTCCTATAGTAAGGTCTACCACTACCCCTATTCTGGAAGGTCTATTAGAGGCCTACCCATTTGTTCATCCTGGTATTGGGAAGCTTTCTGGAGTATGTTTTCTTTACTATTTGCTTGTCTTCTTGTTGGGTTTGTCTGTTTGTATCACGTTCTAGTTTGGATCCCCAAGCTCGGGGGTGGCCTTGTAAAGGCCTAGGTTGGGAGGTGAGCCTCCATGGTCAACCTCAACGTTTATCAGGTTCAGGTAGATGGAGGAGCTTGCAAAATTCACTGTGAAAAAAAAAAGATGTGCACCACTGAATAAGGATCATTTGTATCCTCTTTGATGATTTAGAAATTTTGTTATTTCAAGTTAGATTTGGGACCACCATGATAATTTGTAACTTGATTATTAATGGAGGACCTTCTATCCATTTTGTAATTAGATCTTTCAAGCAATTATGTATTCTTATGTCCTTATTGAAATTTGAAAAGGATCGCGACTATTTGTATTGAAAATTTACTAAAATTATTTGGAGGACACTTGTATGGATAGAGTAAAACATAGATATATTTAATTAATATTGTTTCCAAAGGAAGAAAATAAATCTCAAACTTGTTAAGTATCCCCTTTGCCACATTAGTAAGTTTTATTTAGCATTGTTTTTAACAAAGACAAGGTTACCCATGTTATGGCAGCGATAATATTTGAATGTTTATCCTTGTTTGATTAGAATAAATATTCCATATCTAGTAGTAGTCAAAATAGATTAAATTTATCAAAATTTGTCATAGAAGTCTGAATGAGCTTTAGTGTTCTTGATGATGTGGTATACTTTCTCTCAAACGTTTAGTTAATCCTGGTAAATTATTTTAAAATTTTTTTTTTTTACAGATTCTTATTTTTGAATTTCCTTTCACTAGAATGAGAGGATTAAATTATGGATTGTATTGAGCAAATAAAAATTAAAAAAAAAGGCTCCTATGTAGCCCCTGTTTTGAAAAATATAGTCTTGCTTACACCATTGGTTTCTTTATTTATACATTTTTAAAAATAGGGGATTTGTGGTATAAATTAAGTAGGGTAGCTTAAATTTATTAAAACTATCCTTATGCTCTTTTGGTTTAGCCGAGCGTTGTATTTAACTTTATTAAAATAAAAAATAAAAACAAAAAAAAAAATTTAATTTCTGGGCAGGCAGGCCGAAGCCCCCCAAGCCCATGTCGTTGCCATGGGGGCCGCGTAGCGCGCGGGCCGCCCACTATCCTCTGCATTAGGGTGGGGCCGCCGCTAGCCGACACCCCTATCCTCCCCTCCGTTCGTTCTCCCACCAGCGCGGGTGGTGCCGCCACCACTACGGCCACCACCCCGCTCTAACGTCCGCCTCCCTGTGCACTTTGGAGCCGCCACCCTCTACGTACCCGCCCTATGGCAGATGCATAACACCACCGCACCGCCTCCCCTCTACCCGCTACGTTAAAATCCGCCGCTGCCGCCGCCGCCCTTCGGCCTCCCCGGATCCACTTCCCTGCAGTTCTTCTTTTTGTTTGTTTATTTTGGCTGCCACTGTTAACCCTCTACTGCCTCCATAAGATTTTTAGGGTTTTATGAGTTGTAATAGGATAGTTTTTAATTAGGAAGTTTTATTTTATTATATTTATTTTAGGTTTTAATGCTAAGAATGAAATCAAATCTTAATAGGATTTGAATGTTTAAACTTTATTTTAAGATTTCTTTTATCAAATTAAATATTGCATAATGAAATTTTATTTTAGGTTTTAATGCTAAGAATGAAATCAAATCTTAAATAGGATTTGAATGTTTAAACTTTATTTTAAGATTTCTTTTATCAAATCAAATATTGCATAATGAAATTTTATTTTAGGTATGGATTTAATTTATTAGAGTTAAAATTATTGTAGTAAAATGATATTTAAATCTTATTATTATTTTTAGATGGATTATTTTTAAACCAATTAGGATTATGGATTAAAGATTCTTTTTAATAATGATTTAAATAATGATTTTTTTTTAAAAGGGAGTTAAATTTATTTTTTTCAAAATATTAGATATGATAGTATTTTTTTTTAATGTTTTAAAATAGATTTTTTTATTGAGTAGTTGAAATTTAGATTAGAGACTATTATATTTAATAATTCTATGTGGGGGTTTAAAATGTTAAATATTCTATTTAATTATTCCTTTAAAGTTAATTGTTTAGACATAATTATTTTCCCCCCTTGACCGGATTTGTACATAGTTGACTTTTGGTCAACCCCGGTCAAACCTTGTCCGTACGTTTCAAAATTTGAACCAGGTATTCCATGCAGCCTCTGGACCCTAGGGTTTTAGTTTCAAGCCTTTCAGAGATAGTTGACTTTTTGGTCAACATGGGTTGACTTTCTGGTCAACTATCTCGAATTGCGTGCCTAGGCCATCTATAGAACTTAGTAGGCCCTAGTAACCCTCCTTCACGTATTTCAAAGTATAGTTGACTTTTGGTCAACTCTAGTTGACTTTTAGTCAACTATCTCAATTTGCGTGTCGATCTTGTTCCTAGTTTATGAACTCTTGTAGGATAGTTCCAGAACTATCCTACCCCATCCTACTCTTCTAGTTACTATTTCTCCCTTGCATCGTTTAGCGTACACATGTTACCTTTAAGGTAGTTCTGTTATCCTCCTTTTAGTGCGTTTTAAAAATTTTTGATCGTGTGTTTTTGCCCAACTTTTGGGCATGACATTTTGGTATCAGAGCCATGTTTGGCAACATTGGGAACCTAACCCACTACGTTATCACTAAAATTGCCTTGCATGTGTAGGATGACACTTGTCACTCGTCAAGCCCGTTAGCAAGGGCATGGTCGGCGACGTGCCCCTGTGACACGCGTAGAGGATCGTAGGAGGGATCAGAGTCCACCTCCTGAACCCCCTCCCGATCCTAATGCAGCTTTATTGCTAGCTTTTCAGAACCTGGCTAGGCTCATTCTGGACCGCATGCCACCTGTCAATCAGGAGAGAGAGAGAGAGAAGTAGGAGCCCACCTCTGAGAGTAGGAGGGAATCAGGTATAACAGGAAGAGGAGTCCATTACAGTACTAGGTGGTATTCCTAGGGGAGGTGCACAGAGGCTCAATAGAGCACCCCCCGATATCGGGAATCAGATCACAGAGTTGATGAGGCTTAAACCGCCTCCCTTCACAGGAAAAGTAGATGGGGTAGGAGTTGAGGCTTGGATTTTAAGCCTGGAGAGGTGCTTTGGGTTGCAGAATTATGGCAGCAACCTTAGGGCACGGTTCATAATCCTTTTTCTTAGAGACGGGGCATCCACTTGGTGGAGGCATGAGGAGACCAAGGGACTTATTGACATTAATACCCTCACTTAGGGAGCTTTCTTGGAGCTCTTTAGAGAGCGGTATATTTCAGAGCAGTCCTTATGCAAGGTGGGCAAGCTATAGCCTATGAGTCTAGGAAACTAAAGACTCATGAGCTCAACTACCCTACCCATGACCTTGAGCTCAGAGTAGTGGTGCATGCTTTAGTCAGATGGCGACATTTTCTCTTAGGACATCGGTTTGAACTTCATTTAGACCATCAGAGTCTTAAGTACATCTTCACTCAACCGAACCTTAATGCTAGGCAGAGGAGATGGATGGAGTTCTTATGTGAATATGATTTTGATGTCCATTACATCAAAGGGAAAGAGAATGTGGTCGCAGATGCCTTGAGTAGGAGACGACACGAGCTTTCTTCTATGTCTACTGGCACGGATCTGAAAGATCGTATCCTTCATCACTTGCAAGAGGATGAGATGTATGTGGAGGTTTGTGAGTTGATTTGATCTTAGAGACCCCTTGAGGGAAAGTTTTCAGAGTATTCCTTGGAGTGTGATGGACTATTGCGTCATAGAGGACGTATCTATATACCTTCTTCCGGAGGATTGCGTGGGTTTGTGAAGCTTGAGGCTCATAGGGCCCCATATGCAATGCATCCCAGAGTTAAGAAGATGCATGCCGACTTGAGGCAGCTATATCATTGGCCAGGCATGAGGTTGCAGAGATGGTAGCTAGATGCTTAGAGTGCCAGAGGGTGAAGGCAGAACACCGTCATCCAGGTGGTCTCCTTCAGCCTCATGAGGTACCAGTGTGGAAATGGGACACCATATCTATGGATTTCATAGTAGGCCTTCCTATGTCTTCTCATCGTCATGATGCCATCATGGTGACAGTCGACAAGTTGACTAAGGTGGCTCACTTTTCACCCGTGCGTACTACCTTTACTACACCAGCAGTGTCACAAGTGTTCTTACGAGATATATTTAGACTTCATGGCGTACCTCGTAAGATCATCTTAGATAGAGATTCTCTCTTCACTTCATCCTTTTGGAGAGAACTTCAGGCAGCTATGGGTACTAGACTCAATTTCAGTACAGCTTATCATCCTGAGACAGATGGTTAGACTGAGATGGTCAATCAAGTACTAGAGGACATGCTTCACATGTATGTCATGGACCATCAGACCCAATGGGAAGAATACCTACACCTAGTGGAGTTTGCCTATAACAATGGGCACTAGACTTCCTTGGGTATGCCTCCCTACCAGGCTCTTTATGGTAGACCATGCAGGACCGCACTCAGTTGGGATAGGATTGAGGATAGAGTTTCCATTGGTCCTGAGCTAGTCAGGATTATGGAGCAGTAGGTGACTTTGATTAGGCAATGACTTGAGGAAGCTCAGGATAGGCAGAAGAAGTATGCAGATGTGAAGAGGATTGATCGAGCCTATCTAGTTGGAGACAGAGTCTTCTTGAGAGTGTGACCGCATAAGAGTCCAAACCATTTTGGAAAGGGATCTAAGCTAGCACCTCATTTTGTTGGACCATTTGAGATCCTTGAGAGGATAGGACTAGTTGTGTACTGTTTAGCGTTGCCACCTAGCCTGTCACGCATCCATGATGTGTTTCATGTTTCAGTTCTAAGGAAGTATATATATGATGAGTCTCATGTGATAGATTGGGATGCTTTGCAGGTGGAGTCAGACGGACAGCTGACATTGGAGCCAATTTGTATATTGGCTCGGCGAACTTTGGGCCTTCAAGGCAGAGAGCTAGACTAGGTTAGGGTCCAGTGGGATTGCTATGATGAGGTTACAGCCTCTTGGGAGGACACAACACAAATGAGATCACAGTACCCTCACCTCTTTGATGAACTCCAGGAGGAAGTTCATGCCTAGAGGGGGTGGATGTGAGACCTACTTTTGATTGTTATAGTTTTACTATATTATTCTCATGCTTTCAGTAGTTTATGCTTTGACATACTTTGACTATCAGAGACTTTTTATATATTTTAGGATCAGTGGAATCCTATGTTATATATTCAACACCTGATTTTGTAATCAGGGTACTTTTGAGATGCTTTATGTTCTGATTCAGTTTCAGCTTATGTTGATGTCTTATATGGATTTAAATGTATGAATGTAATATGATGAAATTGGTTTAGGAAATTGATGATAGGTTATTTCAGTTCTAATGCAAATATGGTTTATATATATGTATATTATTTATGTCATGTTATGTTTCATAACGTGTCATTTTGGATCTACTGATGTGTGCATTGAGTGTGCAGGAAAAGTTGACCATGAATCTAAATCGGGGACCCAGTACTGGAACCTATGTAAATACCCATGCTTTCTAAGGTCATGTCTATATAAATAGACATGGACCTCATTGTTTATGTGATTATTTTGTAAACGTGGTTTGCATGTGTGTCTTTAAATTAGTAAATGTTTATGTGAATAAGTCATGTCATTTGTTTTAATTTAATGTGCCAAGTTTGACAATTGTTGTAATTTAATTGTTGACATGGCTAGTAAAGAGAACCAAGGTTAGTTAAGGGTTAACTAAGGTTATCTAGGAGTAGTACCCAAGCTTACCCTAGGGTTAGAAGTTTCTATAAGTCTTCTTGACTTAGAAATCCGTAGGTTAACTTCAGAGTGAGTTTTAGAAGGTCTTTTGGACTCCTAGGGGGTAACTGAGGTCAGTTTTAGTCACCCAACTTGGTACCCTATGGGTTAGGGGTCATTTTCCATCATTAATGAGCCCCTAAACTCATTTATTGCTCCCTTTAAGTGTCATTTTCAGTCTTGAGCGAATTTGGAAGAGGAGTGTGACTTTGGTTAACCTCACTCTTTCTTCTACCCAAGTTTCATTTGACTTCAACCTTGGAGAGTTAGGCAAGTGGATTAGTTTATGATTGGTTAGAGTTACCTCACCTTTGGGTTAAGCCTTTCTCTTGTTGGAGGTTTTCCTATTTAGGGAAGGATTTAGGATGAGTTGAGTGTTCACCCACTCTCTACCCTTAGAGACATAATTCAGTTTGAAGGAGCCTTTTTGGAAGGAGCTTAGAAAGGATAGCTCAACACCAATCCATTCATCATCCTATCTTGGGATTAAGGTTGGATTTATTTTAAGTAATTTTGTTATTGTTTATGTGTGTTCTTGAGCTCAAGGACTCCATTAATGGAGTCTTATGTGTTTTGAAGCTTTTATTTTCTATTGAAAATTTTATGTTTGTTTCTCAATGTCTTTACTTTGTGATTGATTTCGAATGGGTCTCCAAGGTACACTCACCCTTGGGAGGGCAGAGTAGCGTTGGAGGGGTAGATGGAAATGATTCCTGTTTGTGTAGAGTCTCCCATGTGTGGAGGGAAGAACTTGGGGTAATATGATACCCATGATGCCAAGAAGGGCCTGAGGGTACCTAGGAGGCATAAGGAGGCTATTTACGACTGTATCTTGTGAAGATGGTCCTATTCAAGTCCATGTGAGGCTTGGTGTTCTATATTTATTCTTGGCTTTCTCCTACAGTGAGGTCTACCACTACCTCTATTATGGAAGGTCTATTGGAGGCCTACCCATTTGTTCATCCTGGTATTGGGAAGCTTTTCAAAGTATGTTTTCTTTACTGTTTGCTTGTCTTCTTTTTGGGTTTGTCTATTTGTATCCCGTTCCAGTTTGGATCCCCAAGCTCAGGGCTGGCCTTGTAAAGGCCTAGGTTGGGAGGTGAGCCTCTATAGTCAACCTCAACGTTTATCAGGTTCAGGTAGATGGAGGAGCTTGCAAAATTCACTGTGAAAAAAAAGATGTGCACCACTGAATAAGGATCATTTGTACCCTCTTTGATGATTTAGAAATTTTGTTATTTCAAGTTAGATTTGGGACCACCGTGATAATTTGTAACTTGATTATTAATGGAGGACCTTCTATCCATTTTGTAATTAGATCTTTCAAGCAATTATGTATTCTTATGTCTTTATTGAAATTTGAAAAGGATCGAGACTATTTGTATTGACAATTTACTAAAATTATTTGGAGGACACTTGTATGGATAGAGTAAAATATAGATATATTTAATTAATATTGTTTCCAAAGGAAGAAAATAAATCTCAAACTTGTTTAGTATCCCCTTTGCCACATTAGTAAGTTTTATTTAGCATTATTTTTAACAAAGATAAGGTTACCCATGTTATGGTAGCGATAATATTTGAATGTTTATCCTTGTTTGATTAGAATAAATATTCCATATCTAGTAGTAGTCAAAATAGATTAAATTTATCAAAATTTGTCATAGAAGTCTGAATGAGCTTTAGTGTTCTTGAT